>NIRI02000054.1:0-49000 GCA_003604175.2 Clonorchis sinensis | reverse complement strand
TATATTTGCTAATATGTGTATGCCCAAGAGCCTTCTATATAGAACAAAAATATAAACAAGCGTTTAATGCCCGGCTACAACTGGTCGTGCAGGCTTTCGGTGATGCGTCATTGGTGAGTGTTTTTAATCGTTATAGAGCTGTTACTGCTTTTCCCGTCCGAAGGCAGAACTTGGTAGTCACCAGACTGATGCCGATCACTTAGGATTCGGCCAGAGGTTGCCGAGAGGAGCAAACAAGCAATCCCGAGATCCCTTGCGGTGCCACCAGAGGCCAAGAGTATTAGGCGGAGTCCTTAGAAAATACGGAACCACAGGAAGTGGCCCGCGTGCAAGTACCCTTTCGCGAATTCAAGGCTGATGAAAAGTTATTGCCAGAATTCACATTGAGCCGCTGGTGAATGACAAATCTTTGCTGTGAGCTACGTGACTACAGGGACTACCGGTAACAATACAGACGTTTTGTGCTTTCTCAAACACTGTCCTCTATGCACATGCAGAAGAGCCAGTGGAAGCGAATAAGGCTCTCTTCGAGGACGTTGCAAGCTCACTGCTGATTCATATCTTTTATTCTTCTTTTAAAACAACGTGATTCCCCGTTTGCTCTTTCGCTTTTGCGCCTAATCCAACTTTCTTGCTTTTGATCTTAACGCAAACCGCTTTTTGACCGTGTCACGTGTGTTGTTTAAATCAGAACGTCGATTTCACTATCTTGTATCCTAATTCCTTGAGTCTGTGTGGATGTTGAGATACCGTTAGTAATTACCAGCTCCTAAACCGGCATAGAGAATCCGGTGTAGTCCCACTATTTGAGGTTTGAACAGGTTTAATTTATTACTATTATATTCATAGTACCACAGTTGTTGATTGTTGTTGTCGATTGCTGGAGACAATCGATACCCACTCTCCACGTTCTGCATGACCACGGGCGATCAAACTGCACATACTTCTTGGCGGAAAGCGCAGATGCCAGCCTGGATTCTAGTCAATGGCCCTGAAGTGTAGACAGGTAGGTTTCACTAACCACTCACAGCCATTACCACGTGGCTCATTTAGAGGTGACACGCCGCCGCCTGATTCATGCTGAACTTCGCTGCCTGCCGTGCGGTCAACGCTTCTGCGGCGCAACCATATTCCCAACATGTGTTCACAACTGGCGCTACCGAAAACCGCCACTGTCACCTGTTTTCTATTAGGAACGAGGGCGCAGCGCAAGTTTGCTTAGTTGCCACAAGAACGACCGGTCACTGGTAAGTGGCCGGTCGTCAAAGGTGGAATAAAAGGCGTTGCATCCCCCCGGATTTGGGTAACTCAACGTACAGGCGTTGCGGCACAAATGCTCGAAACGGTGATGTAGGTAAATTTCCGATACATTTGTTCCAGAATAACTTGGTGCCAGCATATCCATCGCGATTTTCCTCAGATGTGGTTTCAGGGAAAAACGTTAATTCGGAGGGATTTGTAGCAATTGCGTTCTTCACTCATCGGGGATATGGGCAGATGGTGGGTGACACGTTCCCTGTCATGAATGGCGCAGCTGGGGTGTGTGGGGATTGACAATGGACGGAGGAGAGTTCAGAGCAAGTTGCATATAACCATAGTTTAAAGCAATAGCTTCCCATCGGTGGGAAGCCTGCCGCGGCCTTAGGCACTATAATTAATAGATGGTGCGTGGACGCCATATTATTTGACAATGAATGTTTTATGGGACGTAAATGTTAAATATTTAGGAGGGTAATGACTAACATGTCCCACCGCAGATAGGGATGCGAAACCGTACGACGAGAGAGATGAATAAATTACAAAAAGTTCACATCACGAGCTCTATCAACTTTGGAACTCCCGGTGCGCCGCTTGGGACATTCATTCGTTCAGAATTTGATGGAAACTCCGTAGGCAAGCAGACCATGCCGCATGGATTTGAGTCAGATACTAGCTGGACGGGGGTTCGAGGGTTTGGTACAATTCCGAGTGCGCCAATCTATGCTGATGATATTTTGGTTTGTCGCTGTTTTAAATAATGTTGAGCCTGATTTGTCTACATCTCAAAGGACTGAACCCTGAGGCAGACTGTCTTCCTAGGCATACTAATTACCCTACGTCCGGATGGGAGTTTACAGAGGAACTTTCAGGGCCATGCTAAATAAAATGTTCAGTATTTTTTGCCTCACATTACTTCGGTGGCGCGCAGGCAAGGAGTGGTTAGAACGCTGTTTCTAGGGCTGAGAATGCATAAACAAATATCCAGATGCTGAATGAAGATTCGCTGGAAAGGGCTCCAGAAGCCACCACCTACTGGGAAAAGTCAATTACTTTACGTGGTCCACGAATCATTCATCTCGTGTGACCATCCCAGCCATGAACAAGGACGCAGTAATAGGTCTACAACTCGAGGACGATCGTATCTCAAGCGACACTAAGCAGAAAATTTCGTCCGATTTGCACTGCGCTTATACGGCAGTAAACAGCCCTTGTTCCAAACAACCAGGTGGATAGGATAGCTTACAATTTTTGAATGATTAATCTGTGTAGCATAGTTTCACTTTGTCCGTATGTTCACTGACAGGTTACGTGACACGTATCGATGGTACTCATTGTTACCTTTTACAAAAGGCTTCTCGGACATATTATAAGTGAGTTGCTACGATCTTGGAGACACAGCAAGGTGACTGCAAAATAGAACTGAGATCGCCATTAGCCAAACGTGTCGTGAAACCATCCACGTGGATGACCTTGCTCGTGCAGCTTCAATGTTATTATGCAGTCGCAAGCGGAACCCATTGGTTTCTTGTGAAACCTAATACACACAGCAGTCCACACTGTGTGCATTTTACCGCCCCTGGACCTAAATCCGAGCCCACCCTTTCTCAGAGCAATGTATCAGCCGATATACTAGGCTATTTGTTACTATGTCCATTATTACTGAATATCTTACGTTTATGAATGGTGGAAGTAACTTGGAGTGTTAGTATCTGACGACTTATGAAACGGGTCAGGATGGAATTCTGGTGAGATGGATCTGGAGGAACCGGTGTTTCGGACGTCCCTCATAGTCTGGAGCCCAGCCAAAGGGACAGATATGTAATCCAAAATAACTTTTTGTTCACTGTGGAAGCTTCAGGCGTTCGAGTGGCAGCTGGTGAACTTACTTGCTGGTCACTCTAAAGCGGCACTGGATAAATTCGTATACCGCACCTGCGCCTGCTACAGACCGGATAAAAATTACAAATTCTGTCCATGTGACTTGCATCCAGGCAACTAAAGTCGGCAATGTTACGTTACATGCTCTTCAGGTGCTTCCTACATCCTGGTGCCCATTCAAACTTGGCGCCATTGCTTAGTTTTGCGCCTCGGGTCGCATTAGGTGCTTTCCTCTTTGTCTCACCTGAGTGGACGCTAGAAATCTCCCTTACTTTTGGTTTCCTTCAACACCATCGACCCTCACTGATGCTTGCTCGCTTTGTTTAAGTGAACATGGACCGCTAGCTCTTCGCCACGGCGTTCCAGAGGTCGGTTGCGTTTCTTTGCTATACCGCTGTCTAATCAAACTTTCTCCGTTCAAGGATTTCTGTCGCGGTTGGCTCAGGTGGTTCCGACATCTTAAATCACATACGTTTCACCGGTCCCCAGTGACAGGAAATCAAGCTGTCTCTACCGGTCACCTAGACAGGGTATTCCTTCTCCCTTCGCATTAGGTGCCATAAAATTCCAAAACGCGCAGACCCTTCACTTATCAATCTGATTTTCCGGTTGCAGGATATGTGCCACATTGCTTCAACTCGAACTGCGTTCTATGTTACTAGAAATTAGCGCGCGGATGTTTGAATCCCTGGCCAAACTTCGGGGTCTGTGATACCGCCAGATATAACAAGGTTTTACTCTAGTTCCTTGAAATTGAAGTCATCGATCACTATAGACAGGAAGTTGGTATATCCCTTCAACACTGTATGCTAGTTCAATTTCAGTCCATAAATATAGTCAGTTCGACAAATGGACAGGGATCGTACTAAAAACCGATGGAGCGGCTTATGCTCACTTGGTGCATGGTCGAGTAACACCTTGAGAAACTTCATAAAAGGAACCAGTCCTTCCCCATCGATCTGCCCGTATTTTCTTACATGCAGCCGTCAATGCATTGAAAGTGCATTACCACGTCTTGTGTCTAACTAGGCACTGATGTACCGAGATACCAGCAATGCATCAACGGGAATGAGTACTGTTAATATGAGATCGTATTAGGTTGGCAACAGACCACAATATAGTCCAGTGTTATGAAGGCGAATACTTCGAGAAATGCGGACTTAGTGAGGATCTGACTTAGTGCACTGGCGAAATAAAATTCATGATATTTAACTAGATCAAAAGATAGTACAGGAAAGACTTTTATAAGCCTGATGCACTTGTCTGCTTGCATGGAAACAACGGCTGGAATTTCCACTAACGAAACCCAGGTTTGTGACAGTTGGTATCATAATCTCGCATTTTACGAGCGTATTCACATGCATGTGTTCTGAAGAATATCTCTCACATAATCTGACCTCATTCAAATACTACTGTATCTACATATCTACACGCACATATGTTAGCCAAAACAGTATTTAAACAACCTAGAGTATTATCCAAATAAACAAATGCAGCAGCCATTGCTATCCAAAATAATGACGTCACACATTCAATCTGCAATTAGAATTTGGTCCTGTAAGTGAGGACAGTCTATGTTGAAAAGCCAAGAAGCGCTGCACAGCTTTCATCCTTATTCGAAAAATTTAGCAGTGCGCACCTCACGAAATGGGGCGAGATGGCGAATCTACTGACCGGAAGGTCCTGGTTCGAACCCGGCCTCTGCCGCTCGACTTACCCTGTCTAGGCTTGGGCAACCTGGCAGTATCCCAGCCCCCGTGCTTCCCTTGGGCGGCAGGGCAGTTAGGCACCGAAAGGGTGCTAGAGCTGAACGAGACCTCATGAAACTCCAGCGAATTTCGAATCAGCGACCTCCCGGATAGTAGTTGGAACATTTGGCCATTCGATCACGAGCGGCTGATCAGCAGAATGATTTACTCGCACTTGGACAAAATGTAGCACCACCAATCCATCAATTATGGAAATCACATCACTTAATGACTGGCTCTTCCAGTGACCACTTCTCAGATGAGTCTCATTTGTTTTGCGAAATTATTCTTCTTGAGTATTGGTAACAACATCGGACCGGGTAAAGTAACCAAGTGCAGGGGAAAAGGCCTCGATGGCTATTGATTACGAGCAGTTCGTTGGGATAGGTCTCGAAAATCACCTAGAGATATGCATCATAGAGGTTGATCTTGGGGAAATACGTCTTACCCCTTCAGCTTTAGGCATGAATCCTACGGGATCGCTGTGCGTTTCTAGCGTGTTCATCCGGTCGGGAAATGAACACAAGTACGCAAGCTCCCGTCAGACTTTTCCGACTACAGTGAGAGTGGCTAACAATGTAGACGTAACATGGCTGGAAACTCATCGATTACAGGATACCGGGTGATGCGCTTACTGCCTCAAGAGGCAGAAATACAATACACCTCCATATAGAAATACATAGAAATCTGCAAACAGGTTGAGGTGCTGCGGCTTGAAGCACACTACAGACTTTGAACTGTTTGAAAGCCACAAGTACGACAATCGGTGGCGCATCTAGGAAAGATAATGTGTGGCAAATACTACTCAAAGGCTGAGGTTAAGGGGCATTATCGCTTCCGTGAACAAGTTCAAATGTTCACAACATGTAACATAACAAACACTCAGCAAGTAAATTAAGGCAACCTCGCAGTTAGACTATCCAAGAGAATTAATTCCGTGTACTTCGTAACATATAGTCTGATTGCACATGGGCTCACTAAAACTGTTCTATGTGAACTCAGATATTGTCGGCAGATGAAGCAGTACCCAAGTTATACAGGAGCACCATTTACTATGATTATGACATATTTCCATAGGGACTGAGAGTTTGTGGTTTTTGTTGCGGAAGCATCTGAGGAATGACTTTGCCAGCTCTAACGCTTGACGCAGTCCCATGGCAATCTTCTATGGAATTTCACCAAATATTTTGCTCCATTATTCTGTTAGCTTGGACACACAGGACGACCGAAAGTAGGACGATTGGACACTGCGTACAGGTCCAACAAGCACCAAGTGAACGACAATTAAATCCGGACAGCCGCACTGGAAGGTGAACTAACATACGGGTAAACTGGAACAGTGTGTAGCTCCTCCAACTGAGACCTGATAACCTGTACTTTTCGCTTTGTTTCTGTAATGAGATATCCGGATTCGACTAAATTTTGGATGAGGATCAAGTCCGGCTACCTGAATCGTTCAGAGGAAATGACTCACATCACAAAGATGGGAACATCTGAATCGATCGTTTTGGGGACTGTCGACGCTGAAACACACACTCCATACTAACATTACCGAGGTAAATAACGAGATCAACACCTTGAGATGTGGCCAACTGAGAACACCCAAAATTTGCATTAATATGACGGTTTGTGCTCTTAAACTCTGTTTAGGCGCATAAATTCCCTGGAATGATGTATCACTTGGAGCTGTGAGTAGAGTGATATCACTCTGTTTCCGTTTTGTTACTGGCCTCATTTTCTCAGAAGGCACATGTTGTTTGCATCATCTAGCCCGAATCTACTGAGTCACAGGTTTGGGTACCGTCCATGTGGGGTAGTAGAAAATCACCACACTAGGCGCCAGCTTATCGACAATAGAAACAGTTGTAGCCAGAGCTGCTGGTTACATGCGGGCTGTTGGCTTCAACAAACGTGGTTTAGACACCTCAAGCCGTTAGTGTTGCATAGATAGCAGTTCTTTTAATGACCACCTAATAACCAACTTCTGTCATCATAACACAAGAAATTAGAAAAATTACTAATAAAAACCGGTACACCTGCATACGTGCGACATATAAGGTCCTGGAAACATGCTGAAGTGTGAAACGGATGCTATGTGTCTCTGAATAGAAGGACCTAGGCTGAAGTCAATCGGTTCGCATCCTCCTACGGGTAGGTAGTTTGGTGGTCTCGTTGTCGCGACAAAAATCACTAGAATTTCTGTCTCACGACAGGTTAGTTCTTCCTGGTATTGACACAATGATCCACTGCTTTGCAGTTTTCCAAAATTAACACATAGTTCTGTATGTTCGGGGTTCATTCCCAATCAACAGTCACGGAGATAACACTTCCAGTTATTACTTGTATGTGATCCTAGGCGCATCGATTAACCGTTCCAGCACAAGTATTTGACAAACCCACCATTAGAAGCATACCGTCGATGGTCAGGTGCGTTCGCCAGTGATTGATTTTACCAGCTGCGGGTCAAATGATAATTCCATCAATCAGAAGAATGAGAATAAAACTCAGGAGCTGTGTGCGTGAAATAATAATCAAGTAGACCAGAAGCAGGAATGAAGCACATTCTGGTTAGTGGAAAGAAATATCAAACAACAAACGCTAGAAAAAAGCATCAGTGAAAGAAACAGCATGAAAAATAATATACGATATTATTTGGGCATATGAGTTGACTGAGCGTAAAATGCAGTCAGTTAGAAGTGAAAGTCACACCTGAGAGGAGGAGTATGTTTACGAGAGAGAGATCCCATGCTCTTTGAACAAATTTTGAGCAATCACCAAGCGCTGAATCTCGCTTGTTCCTTCGTAAATTTCGCATATTCTGGAATCTCTGTAATGTCGCTCAGCGGGCATACTATTCACGTAGCCCATGCCACCGAGAATCTGTATGGCCTGAGAAAGATAAGGAAAAGTAGATGGAGAGTTACCTCATTCATATGTTCCACCGACCACTTTGTTGAGCGTTTCCACTTGAACCCAAATCGGTACAGTGCATCAGCCATGGTAGACGCGCCAAATAATGGTTATTCTAGCCACCACAGCTCTTTATTCTCTGAAGCCATGAGGTTGGGATGACCAGTGGTTTGCGATGGTTTAGTGGAGACGATTTTGCTAAACACAACAAACCTCTAATATTGTGTTGACTTGTGTTCAGGAAGGTTGCGATTTAACGGTAATAGCGCCCTTGGTCACTCAACTGTTTCAGGGCTCAGTGTATCCGATCATTCATGAGTCGCCAGGGGTCCTATCTGCGGAGATGTATGTGGCTAATGCAACCGAGATTTTGGTGGAAATTTCGCCCTGTAAATGAAGCCAATATATGCTGAGAAGCCGAGAAGTACCCTACAACTGTCTCATTCTTATTGGGAATCATCAGCGGTGCGCGCCTCACGAAACCCCAGGGACCTCCGAAACCGAAACCTCCCGGCCAACAGTTGGAATACTTAACCGTTCCGCCACGCGTGGCTGATTAGCAGTGTGATTAACTCACAATTCAACAGGATGTAGTAGCGAGGAGCATTCAGACCGCTGCGCAGAATACTTCGAGCAACAATTCAATTGGTCAACTACTGATTCCTATTCAGACTGTCGCCTTTGACGAAGGCATGGACTGCGAATATGGAACTCCTGTTTGAATTTAGCCCTACTAGAACGTTACCATTGTCCTGATCCTGACGACCTTCCGTCTGCTTTGTTCAGGGACAAAGGTGAATTTTTCAGTCAGTGCTTGCCTAACCTATCTATCTGAGAGAAAGAAGCCCCCCCCTGACAACTGGGATCAGTCAAATCATGTTCATGTTCAAAAAGGTTACCCGCAGTCAGTATAACATAACCATGGAAGTGTCAGCTTGAGTCCATTTTGAACAAGGCTTCTCTCCAAAAGCTTCTCTACAAACCGCTCTCTTGATTTTTTTCAACCTCTTGGTCGGTGAACGCTGAAGGGTCTTCAAAATCCCAGCGTTTAAGTAATTAATTAATTAAGTAAGTCAGCTAATAATAATAATAATAGTAATAATCGTTGAGCTGTAAAACCCCTTCGGTGCCTAGCTGTCATGTCAACCGGAGGAAGCACGAGGACCCGGTTGCTCAAGCCTACACAGTCGAGATTCCAAGGTTGGGTTCAAATCACGGACCTTCTGTCCCGTAAGTTCACGTCTCAACCACTGAGTTACCTAGTATTCAGTCAGTTTGACTCGCGTTGTAACAAGGCTTCTGGCGGCACTGGTAGCACACGGAAACTTAAGCCGTGGGCATGAAGCGGGATTTTGACTAGGTTGCATCGAACATATCTTCATACTGGTGTTGGACCAGTGCCAGACGACCCACAGTCTTGCTGTCCCTTGACTTCAAAGTCGCGTTCGATTCTGTCGTTCATTCATTGCTCCTAACCGTGCTTGCTCCAAATGAGATCTCCCAGAAATGTGTGAACATACTTTCAGGTGCGTTCGAATGGATGGAGACCTCGCCAGGAGCTTCTCTACAAAGCGATCTCGGGCGCGGGTGTCCACTCTCTCCAGTTCTGCTCAATCTCGTCGTCGGTGAACAGCGAACACCGGAATGTTTTCACAAAGCCAGTGTTCAAATAGTTGCTTTAGAGGACCTTGCCGATCCGGAGTACATCACCTTACCCTTTGAAGATGAAAGCCAAGCACAACCTACGTTCAATAAACTGGTCTGCCAGTGCCTTGCATCTGCAGAGCACCAAGTCATGCTTTGGTGGCTCGGTTCCATGCTACGCATTACGAACGGTGGTCTGCCAAGTCGACTATTGTTCTCCCTGCCTCGTTCAGAATGTTGCAAACTACGAAGTGGGCAACGAGTGACTTAACAAGAGGATGTGTAAGATACTTCGAGAAGTCTTCGAGGGTCCCCGTGACTCTTCCAGTGCTTGGCCGAAGATTGCAAGAAATGGCCCATACCACCAGTTTCAGATTGATTGACTGAGCGTTTAGATAGAGGTGCACGCGCCTAGGGTACTCACCGCACGTTATCACAAGGCCTCCTCTTAATACCGCCTCATTCTTTTTTACTTTAAGGGCTTAAACACAACTACATAAACCTTATGATTGTACGGTATTGAAGCATCAGTACCAACAATGGTGCTCCTGTCTCCGAGGATGACGACATGGATTAGATCAGGATGGTCTATTACCACTAGTAATCCAAAGATGGTCATAAACAAGTACGGTCTCAACGCGTTCATCCTGAGCCAGTGAGTTTCGCTCAGCACTGGTCGACCTCGAAATCAGGGGTCTGTAGAAAATGTTGTTTGACGATCGTCCCGAGTCGTCCGTAAAATCTGATACATTTCTGTCCACTTCCAAATGGTGAACCAAGACAACAAATGTCACACTACCAGACGCAGTGCGCATCTGTATGCGCAATGCATGTAAAAAAAACCGGATGGTTTTGACATATTTATCCGTATGCATGCACATGCACAGACATATACACACCACACCCTAGTCTGAATCACTGACAGTCGTCGATTGTGAAGTTGAAAACCTATGTCCACTACTTACCTGTCGTTCACGTGGGTAGCGTTCATCATGTAAACAAGGAGACCGGGATCCACTGGCACATGAAAACAGTAGGCCGCTAGTGGGTGGAAAAAACTACGCCGGAGATGACGACATGGAAAGTCAAATCTCCGTGTCAGCCATCAGATGCGTGGTATAAAAAGCACGGCACAATTCTGTGAACAGAGGAACTCATACTTCAGGTGAGATCTCCAACGTAGCCAGTGCCACGCGGCGCCACCAACCGATGATGCTTAGCTCTAAGTGCACTGCGAAGCTTCAACTCGGTATGTTTCGTGAACCTGATGCCAGAAATGCACCTAAAACCATGAGCATGCAATTATGTGACCACCGTCACATTGTCAGTGCTGCTTCGAGAAAGCCCACATTGAAACCACCACGTAGCACTAAAATAAGCGCCTAGAAGCTAAATTTATGTTGACGAAAAATCCGAGAATACGGACAGGTACATGGCGAGTAACGCAGAGTCAGCAGTCAGCAACAGTGAACAAGTGAATCTCAAAACAGGGACGAATTCGACGTCCCGATAGCTGAAGTGCAACTATCAGTGAACGTCGGAAACGCTAACCTGGTTACAGATTCCGGTTTCATCCTCATTTCCGGAATAACACAAGGCCCACTGTTCATCGGGGAGGAAATTTCCCAAGACAGCGAAGGGGACGTTTTCAATAGGGTTCAACAGCGCCAAACATGTGAGATGTGCGTGAAGACCGATATGATTCATGAACTATCAGTATGTCGCGATACATTTGCTTATTCCCCACGGATCATGGAAGCATCCCAAACAACCAAAATTGACGGAAGAAAGCCAGGTGTTCCGTGACTAGGAGACTAGACAGACACAAGAGGTCAGCGGGTTAGTACAGGATCATGAAATAGGGAGTCGTGTAACTAGGCCTCGTCGCACAATAGGTAAAAAAAACCCAACGCACTGCATGTTCGCGTACGTAGAAGTCCGTGAGAGGACTTTGTAAGAAGATACTGCGGATGGAAGTCGGACCTCTGAATGGGGTATGACAACCGGTTCTTTTATGCTTGATTTAGTCTTCCTGACCAGTGAACCACTGCAGCCACGGGACAAACCGCACAGCGAGACAAGTGGTCAACACTAGAGAACGCTGACGTAATTTCCTATTACTAATGTGTCATTTTCTGACTCAACTGCGACATTTTGCACCTCACACCTATTACAACTTGCTATTAGTCGGATGCTTTACGGAATCCGCGACAAGCGGGCGTTGAAATGAACACCTTAAGCAAATCTCACTTCGTTTCAAAGGCAGTAAATTGAGCTGATTGCAGGGCGCCGAATTCGTTCACGCCACGGAGTTGACTAGTTTAACATGAACCAAATGGTGAATCATCGCAGTAAACTGCACATTATTTGGTTACGTTCAAAATAGCAGTTGGTAGTGGCGCTACTTGTCTCATACTTCATCATACAATAACTGTCCAACGTGGTTCCAGCGAGGAACTGAAGTGACAGTGAAATACAACCTATACCCCAAGGTCGTGGTCTGTACATTTGGTTTCCTGCCATCATGGTTTCGCGTGACATTTGATCATAACATCCGGTAAATCAAAATGTATGCCTGCAAACGCACAACCGAATTCGCTGCATAAATAGAAAGTTCAAAGGAAATACCTACCATCTAGAGTTAGGTGCATCAAACATTAGAACTTACCTAGCGAAACGGGAAACACATGACTTATGGACGCAGTGAACAAGGCAGAAGAGGAAACAAGTAGGTGGCTTACCTGATGGGATACAAAAGTCGCAGTTTCGGAAGCAGCCAACTTGGCCATCGCTGCAGCTTTGGTGACTGGTGCCTCTTTATCGAGCAGGTGAGCAGCTTGCCAAGTCAACAGGCGAGCCGAATGTAAACGCGTTTCCATGTCGGCCAATTTGAACTGAATGGCTTGAAGCTTTCCAATGGGACTACCAAACGCAGATCGCTTTCCCGCATAGTCCAAGGCACACTCCAAAGCCGCCTAATACGCGAGGCACGAGAATGCAAATGCACGTGATGAAAAATCAGTGACGCACCGCACCGCTCTGTCACACAGCGATGCACTGACACCTCGATTGGTGACAACGGAACTATCGATCCCGGTGGATAAATTGATCACCAAGCGACCAAGACACAAAAGGTGAGTACCGCTGTGTGTTAACATTGTACTTTCTCTAGTCGCATACATAAAGTAACCAGAAGCACAGCGATTTGTATATAAACCCATGAAGTCAAATTATGAGAGCGTATGTACGACTGAATGGCGTTTTTTCAAACAGATGAAGGATATGGGAAAACGAGATATGGAAGTTGAAACGAATGCAAATTGGGACAGTGAGTGCGCTCACTTAGTGCTTAAGGGATATATATTAAACTTTCACTTAGTCCATAAACAAGAGTTACGTCATCCATACTCTTTAGTTATTCCTACAAGAGGATAGAACATTTGACGTATTTTAATTGTCTCTTCAACGTCTCTGACTGACCTACCTGATGGGTCCACTTACAGCTGTGGCACGCATATTATACAAACCTCAGGAAGAGGCAGGTCATAGATGGGATCATGAAACTCACGTACATACAGAATAAAGCTGAGGAGATGGAGGAGAATAGCCGGTCATCAAGATGGGCAGCTAGAGCTTGTGATAACGTTGAAGTACCACATAGGTTTTCCCCCCGGTTCCGACAAAACGAGACCGTTAGTAGTCACTGGCTTTTTATCGTTCGGTATCAAAGGTTATTCCATCGGGTCTACATCAGCACGTACCGTTGCATTTCGTGCGGACTAATGAGTAAACTACCTCGACAAGCATATCAATTTCAGATGCTAATCTTCTGTGTCGAGATTCTTAAAACATAATTCTGGGCCCAGAATGGGCCAAACCTTGACTAGTGTTGGGTCACCGAAAGGGCTAGAACCAATGAAGAACAAACTGGCTGCCAACTTGACGACAACGTGAGACAAGACAGACAGGGTACACAACGATCAGTGATAATGACGTCTGACAACAGTATCATCCAGTCAAATGAAGAGCTAAGGGCAAACAGAGCAGTTACCTGGGCTATTCCGAGGGCCTGTCCAGCGATTCCAATCCTCCCCGCATCCAAAGTCTTCATCGCGATTTTGAAACCATTGCCTTCGAGACCCAACAAACCACAGCCATCTCGTTCGTGCACCACACAGTCATCGAAGTTCAGGGTGACTGTAGATGTAGCACGAATTCCCAATTTATCCTCTGGCTTTCCGACGACGAGACCCTCTGTCGGCTTTCGTACAAGGAAGGCCGAAATGCCCTTGTGTTTCAAGGAACGGTTTGTTGTGGCGAAGACAATTGCCGCCTCTGCTTCGAGACCGTTTGTTATCCAGCACTGCAGTAACCGAGGTGATATCGAAGACATTAGACTTGGGTCAACGGGAAAGAGAATAAAGACTGCTGTTCTCAATGGATTTACACTGAGCCACTGATTTGCGCAATACTTAACATCCCGAATTCGCATTACATGCAAAACGCTACATTTAGCAAAGAAACTAAACTCATTCTTAAGTGGCGTCTGATTTGACTGGCGAGTTGAAAATTTTCAGATATCGATATTCCAGTGCTGAGGAACCACATGACAGTGGCATGCTTGCTTGATTGAACTGTTTGGAAGGCTTTTGTTGAAAATAATATCGGCGGAAACAGACGAAGACGGGAAACCAACACAGCAATGAAGTAATTCGGCCTGTGCAACGTATATTTATGCTAAAACTTATGTTAAAATGTAAGTTAAGTTGTTCTGAAAAGCTACAATACCTTGCAGCGTTGTTCTCCGTCACTTGAAAGTTATCAACAGCGCGTGCCTCCCGAATCCATATTCAACAAGTAGCTAGTGGACGTAAGTGAAAAACATGAAGGGATTGGGGTGGGGTCTTGTAAAACGAATGTTTGGATCCAGAGCAAAGGGAACTTTTGGTTACGCGGACAGCTGGACTGAGCTTCGTTAGCAAAACAACCACATAGTTCCTTATATCCACCGGCGAGGATCCGCATTAATAAACCTTGACTGACAACACTAGAGAAATTTGTATAATCTAAGAATGGTAAGGAAATAAATCGATAAATGAACTGAATCCAAAAGCGTGCGACGGCGTCCAGTGTAGAGTGTAATTATCGGTATCCTTAACTATCCGGATAGTAATAACTCTGGATAACGTTCCAATTTCGAACAGACTTTCGAAAGCGTATATGCACAGACGATAGTTCAAGATCCCCTTCTTATTCACCGGGATATCTTTGGAAATCAAATGTCTTCATGCTGGTGAGACAGTGAATGACCAGAAACGTCTAGTTAGAATATCCGGACAAAATCTAAGCAGTAGAGTAATACAGGATCGGGACCACAAATTTCGTGTAATTTCAGATTGAGGATCTTTTCCTTCAACACACGTGTTGTTTAACTATTGGTGGAGCCACCTGTGCTTATCTGGTGGAGTGCTGACGAAACGGTCAGTCGGGTAGACTCATGAATGGGCTTGCATAGGTCGTACAATACTCGAAACCACTACCACATAGCTACTGGGAGACTTTACACAGAAATTTCGCTGCAAGTAGGGTGCTGTTCATTCGCTGATTTTACTCCTTTTATCTGGCTCGTTAGCTGAATAACTTCCGGGGCGCAACCCATTAGTAAATTCTACACCTACATTCACTTGAGTTGCTTCAGTCAGCGATGAGAAATCCGCCATATTTTTGATGCAGATGGTTTCGACAATGCAGGAGAGGTCAAAATAGAAGCTGAAGTATCTGGTCCAATGCATACAATATAATGGGGGACTAGGATCGTAGTGATTGCAAAATCCACGAAAAAACGTCTTTGATGAGCTGATGCCATCGTGTGAAAAGCATTTTCACCTTAGTTCCCAGCATTTTATGCAGCAAATATATTGGTGTTGTTCATTAAAGGTGGTGGGAAAATGCACAATATGTTCGATCCAAAGGTGAGGCAATTCAGGTTACCTGTCATGATACGGAGAGTGTTGGTCAAACGGAGAATTACTGCGGGGGGAATAAGACTTAGCAAATTTATTGAGCTCAAACACTGGGATAATGTACACGTTCCCAATTGAGACCGAATGGTACTAGATTAGGAAGCGGGGTTTGGATTTTATGGCTGGATAACTGATACGTGTCCGGAGGAGGATTCAAAACAAACGTTGCCGGAACGAAGCCAATTGCTGTTCACTTAGATGATGAGATTCCATTATTGTGCGGAAAATAACCGGACGGTCAACACGAAATGGATTCAGTCAGTGAAGTGAGTCAAACACCAAAATGTGGAGGAAACCAACCTTTTTTCAGCATGATTAATTCGTTATTCCGGGATTGTTGGTCACTCAAAAATTCTGATAAATGTATGAATGTCCTTAACAGACAGACGTTAATGGGTGCAATAGGTGAAATCTGAATTATTTCACCATTTTTTGTTTTTTAGAATTAAATTCAGCCACCTCGAAGTTGTCTTTACTTTCCATAATGTCCAAAATTGACGCATTACGGTATACTTCAAATACTGTTACCGAAGTCCTTCATCAATGGGGCAACAGGAGGAAAACCGGTGATATAAACGCGGCTGTGTAGTAAGGATGTGACCTCGAAACAGTCTGCATTAGAGTGGACCACCCGAAGAAGACGATAGAGAAATCCGCTTTTTTATTTGTAAAACGGAGATTACAAAGATGCAGAACATGACCCACTTTTACGGCCCAACTGGATTAAATGTATAAGAAAAGCATATGTCAAGCAGTATAATAGTCGTTCAGCTGTAACACCCTTTCGGTGCCTAGCTGCCATGCCACCCGAGGGAAGCATGAGGGCTGGGATACTGCCAGGTTGCCCAAGCCTAGATAGAGGAAGTCGAGAGGCGGAGGTCGGGTCACAACAGAGTAGCAGAGTTTTGCGCTAAGTTTGACAAACCAGTTGGTCAAAATAGAAGCTGAAGTATCTGGTCCAATGCATACAATATAATGGGGGACTAGGATCGTAGTGATTGCAAAATCCACGAAAAAACGTCTTTGATGAGCTGATGCCATCGTGTGAAAAGCATTTTCACCTTAGTTCCCAGCATTTTATGCAGCAAATATATTGGTGTTGTTCATTAAAGGTGGTGGGAAAATGCACAATATGTTCGATCCAAAGGTGAGGCAATTCAGGTTACCTGTCATGATACGGAGAGTGTTGGTCAAACGGAGAATTACTGCGGGGGGAATAAGACTTAGCAAATTTATTGAGCTCAAACACTGGGATAATGTACACGTTCCCAATTGAGACCGAATGGTACTAGATTAGGAAGCGGGGTTTGGATTTTATGGCTGGATAACTGATACGTGTCCGGAGGAGGATTCAAAACAAACGTTGCCGGAACGAAGCCAATTGCTGTTCACTTAGATGATGAGATTCCATTATTGTGCGGAAAATAACCGGACGGTCAACACGAAATGGATTCAGTCAGTGAAGTGAGTCAAACACCAAAATGTGGAGGAAACCAACCTTTTTTCAGCATGATTAATTCGTTATTCCGGGATTGTTGGTCACTCAAAAATTCTGATAAATGTATGAATGTCCTTAACAGACAGACGTTAATGGGTGCAATAGGTGAAATCTGAATTATTTCACCATTTTTTGTTTTTTAGAATTAAATTCAGCCACCTCGAAGTTGTCTTTACTTTCCATAATGTCCAAAATTGACGCATTACGGTATACTTCAAATACTGTTACCGAAGTCCTTCATCAATGGGGCAACAGGAGGAAAACCGGTGATATAAACGCGGCTGTGTAGTAAGGATGTGACCTCGAAACAGTCTGCATTAGAGTGGACCACCCGAAGAAGACGATAGAGAAATCCGCTTTTTTATTTGTAAAACGGAGATTACAAAGATGCAGAACATGACCCACTTTTACGGCCCAACTGGATTAAATGTATAAGAAAAGCATATGTCAAGCAGTATAATAGTCGTTCAGCTGTAACACCCTTTCGGTGCCTAGCTGCCATGCCACCCGAGGGAAGCATGAGGGCTGGGATACTGCCAGGTTGCCCAAGCCTAGATAGAGGAAGTCGAGAGGCGGAGGTCGGGTCACAACAGAGTAGCAGAGTTTTGCGCTAAGTTTGACAAACCAGTTAGGGTAAGGGTTGTCATTTGGCATGCGGCATGCGGCCATCCCTGACTGAAGCTTCTCAAGTTAAAATGACTCGAGGTGGATGCTTCTGAAGTTTTCTTTGCAGATTGTACAGGCATTGCGACTGCTGGTACCTAGTATTGACGGCGGCGAGAGAGGCTTTACATATTCGCATTCCAGCATCAATCATGTCCTTGAACTGCAATACCAGAATCATAAATGGAACTCGTGTCATTTAGCCATTTTCTGCATCTCTTTCGCGAGCTTCGCCACCGATACAAGTCTGTATAGTGAGAGGATTTCATCCTTACCCTGTTCTTCATGCAACAGACCACTTTTTCCTGATGTGCCCCGCTTTCCGACTTAGTAGGCTCAGCCAGATCCTTGTCAGAGAGTGGGTCAGACTGTGTCTCGATAAGCGCACTCACGTCGCTGTACGTTGTGTTGTCCAAACATTCCCTTAAAACTCTTACCACGTTGACTGCCTTATTAAGCGTCATATATTGAATCCCTTCTGGAGAAAAGCCCTTGTAATAAGATGCACTCGGGCCTCATCCTCTTCGGATGAGTGTCAGAAGTTTCAGATCTCAGCCCCTATGGAATACTCTGTATCACTTGAAGACATTGGAATGGTGAATGTAAGCTAAAATTCCTTAACATAAAAGTCCATGCGAAATGGAAATTCAGAGACAACACCAATCTAGAGCCTCAAGAAGGGTGTCCAAACTTTTCCACAACTTCACAAGTGACATCACATTAAGAACGCTATCAGTTTTTTTGTTTTACCAACCAATGAAACTAGTCAAACACGAAATTCTCTGAAAAAAAAACATTCACTGTGAGGTGTGCAGAGGTTGTGATATACCATGGGACGCTATCAAGAAAAGTTATGTTCTAAATAAAAATCAACCCACACGAGGGGTGCGCAATGTGAACCACGATAAAGCACGTGACCACCGTAAAGCACGGGAAATCTACTTTTGCTTTTGTCAAATTTTACTGGCTGGTTCACCTTGAACGCAATTAAAATCACGCAATGTGAGGCAAAAACAGGGGAACAAATCACCTTAGCCACAACTGTCACAGTGAATGAGAGCACTGTCCAACAGTCCTCTCAATATTCCATGGCTTACGTGAAAACAAGTAGCCATTAAAAAAACTCATCAGACAGCAGATCAGAAATGACTAGCAAGATGTTTCATCTGACTAGTTCGTGTAGAGGACGTATATGAAAACCAGTGAAGAGTGAACACACCTTGGTTCCGTTCAACACCCAGGTTGTGCCTTTTCTAGTTGCAGTCGTGGAAGCCGCACCAGCATCACTTCCGTTTCCTGGTTCCGAAAGAGCGAAACAACCCAGTTTCTCACCCGTAAGAAAAGGGCCAAGAAAAGCTTCAATTTGGCTTTGAGTGCCATACTTGAGTAGCGGAGCAAAGAACAACGAGTTTTGCACGGACATGATGGTTCCGACCGAGGCACAACCACGACTAATCTCCTCCATGGCAATGGCATAGGCAAGATAGTCTAGTCCAGGTCCACCATAACGTTCTGGAACCAGCATGCTCATCAGACCGAGCTCTCCAAGCTTGGACAACTATAAGTGTAGAATAAAAAAAACAGGGATGGTGCAAAAATGGTAAACCGCTTTTGTACTGCACCAACTGAAATTTCGGGAAATAGCGAGCCCTAAAGTCAGAAGGGTGAAGGCCGTTAGTGCAAAAAAAATCTAAATGGCATCAGCTCTAATCACCAACAAAACACTCCAAAGGTCCACACCTACAGGTTTATTCGATCAATGAAACGGTGGCGTATCGGCTGGTGCTTCAATAATCACCTGAGTAGCATACAAAGGCCGGAATGATGAAACGAAACAATTGAACGAGTAAAGCAGAGCAGTTTTAGTCCTTGAAGAATGCGTCAATGCAGGAGAAAGGCCTGAAGAACGGCACCATATGAAGACGTCCCGATTGAGCACTCACGACTTGGACGGGTCAGTTGTACATCAATGGTCTGAGTAACTCTTCGAATTAGGCCACGTCCATCAAATCAACTCACCATACTGTCTAGCATTCAATTAAAAGACGACAAAATGATGGTTACTGCCGTGAATACGGAGCCTAATTTCATGAGGAAACAACAGAATAAATGAGACCATCAACGTGCGGTGTTTTGTGAAGCACTACCCTACCCTTCTGAGGATATCACAGATGCAGAAGTCTAGTCGTCCGACTAGTTCATGGTACTGCCGTGAATACGGAGCCTAATTTCATTAGGAAACAACAGAATAAATGAGACCATCAGCGTGCGGTGTTTTGTGAAGCTCTACCCTACCCTCCTGAAGACATCTCAGATGCAGAAATCTAGTCGTCCGACTAGTTCGTGAATAAGTTTTGAGGGTAAACGTACAAGATTCGTTATTTCTGGCAGTTTAGTTTTGAATACATAAAACAATAGAGAACTCACACAACGAACAGGCTATCGGGATGGTAATTACCCACAGTGAATTCAATAAGTGGGCAAGCTAACCACAACCAGTTTTTATCCAACAGAAACCTCATTCAATCAGTTCCCAATGAGGACGGAACAGAACGCGTCATACAGTTCGACTAGAGACCGCGTTAAACGGACGATTGAAATAAAACAGTGGTTTGAGACAGCACTCAGGTTGACTCCTACAGAAGCGCTTCGTATTCAACGAAATGCCCCGATTTTCGAAAATTGAAAACCCGTTGGAAGTGGTGAGCCGATTGCTCCAGTCGGTCCAAACGTTCCGGAAAGAGATGGTACTTGTGCAAACATGCTGACATGGTGATAAACAAAAGATGGACATTGAAAGGAGCAACAGCCTT
The DNA here is from genome assembly GCA_003604175.2 of Clonorchis sinensis. Taxonomy (NCBI): domain Eukaryota; kingdom Metazoa; phylum Platyhelminthes; class Trematoda; order Opisthorchiida; family Opisthorchiidae; genus Clonorchis; species Clonorchis sinensis. The sequence continues at coordinate 28,563 of NIRI02000054.1, read as the reverse complement.
GAATTGAGTCTTCATCGGTAGGTGATTGTCATGCGGCTTACCTGGGTCCGTGATAGACCGGACGCTGGTGGCTCCCAAGTGCCACAGTGTGAGCGCTTCCGTTTAAAGTTCTTGCTGGCTATGAGAAGCTAACGATCAGAACATGATTGGAGAATTCGCTTAGTATTACCTGCACAATAAGCCCTGACACCAGATCTGCCTCCCAAACATGGTTCTTCGCGATTCAGCCAGTCGGCTTGACATTTCATATGACCCACCAGAATAACGTGAGCTTTTTTCGGACCGAATCAATCATAAGCAATATCGATGGAAAATATCGTACTCAGCTTTTGGGTTAAAACCCATAGGATTTTAACCGAGTTTGCCGTCCCGTTTTTTAATCTCAATTGAACTAATCAACCGGAATGTGAAGAGGCGACTGCAAGCTGGAATCCAGTTTGGTAAAACGTTCTTTGCCCTGGGATTGAGTGAAACTACCACATTCCAAATATTGCCCACCAGATACCAAAACAACGAAATGTGAAATACGTGGGCTCTCAACACGTAGTGTGAAATGAATGACCAAGCTGCAGTTTTGCGTCACGGAGACAGCATACGTCAAGAACTGAAAGTAAAGCCTCAGAAAAAGGCCTTTCCGAATTTGATAAAACGTTGAAATCAGCCCAGTGAATTAATCGAAGTTCTACTGGGCGATGGCAAAGAAACGGAACGATTGTTAGGTAGTTATAGATGAACTTGAAAATATTTATTGGATGGGTGATCGGAGAACTGCGAGGTTGCTCAGGTTCACGGATAGAATCGTTCGTCTAAAAGTCGAATCCACAAGGCACCCGGAGGATGCAGAAATTAATCTGAGGCCTCCAGCCTAGCCACTGACTCAACAGTCTGACCCGATAGACAACAGCGTCAAGAGCGCGTATGAGGGATTCACTTAGTTCCATTCACGAACAAACACTTGATTGCAAAGTGTTATCAGCCTCTTGGCATCGTGTTTGCGCGCCTTGTGTAGTATCTGAAGAGGGTGAAAATCTGCGTGTCTGCTGGATGCATATTTTGACCGTCCTGCTGACAAAGAAAGACTTACCGCTTCCCTAGGACACTTTTTCTCGATATCGTGAGCTGCTGCTTTCGGAATCAAATAGTCATTTGCAAACATCCTGCAAGTCTTCTGCAATAGTACATGACTTTCCGGCAGATCGGAAATGCCGCGGCGGACAGCAATAGCATTTAGTACATCTAAAAATTCATGGGCGAAGAAAAAGTTGCAAACCTCGAGCAATAACCGTGAGACGCGGTCTCAGGTTCATCATTTTTATTTGTTCGATTATTCACGTCAGATCGAACTAAAAGACAAAAGAAGTATAACTGAAGTTTGTGGAGGAAAAGATAGAGCAACGGTAAGCCCAGATCATTGAGTTCCGGAAACACTAATCGGGAACTAAGTGCGGAATATTAAAACCACATTATACAAAAGAAGAAAACTAAGAAATGAATCCGTGTAAATAGGAAATATTTCAAATTCTCAAGTGGTTTTATAACAACCATCTTCTCAACATAGACAGAGCCCCTTAGACCAAAAACCTTCAAGTCAGTCATGGCGAATAGCGCATCCGCTGAGACGGCGCCGACTGAGCCAGAGCTAACAGACAGTAACGGAGGCTGTCCGACATAAAATACTATCGAACAATATTAGAACAGCGGACATCAGTTTGGGGCAGTAGGACCATTCCGAAGACCCTCTTACTCTTTTTGATGTCGATAAGACTAAATGGAGCGTTGTGAGAATGATGGAACATAAGGTGGCGTTTGAAACCACCCACCACCCCCGTGTTAGCAACGAAGGTGTGGTTAGGAACTTCAATCGGTAATCTGTTGATATGGTTTTAGAGCGGGCACACTGTATGAGACATCCGCAATAAATAATTATGAAACCATACATCAGAAGCCATGGGTTCAATCAGTCGCGTTTACTGGCGTTTGCTCACTACCAGATTACAAAAGTCAAATGTGACTGAGAGAGGGCTGAAGAGTTAGTCGGGACATTGGGTTTGTTCAGTGATATACATTACATGCACAATCAAGGGTCAAATACGTAGCGTCTCGGACGAAATATTTACTTGTTCATTCCACAGTCCTTGAGGCGTGTCTAATGCTCGTCCGGCGACATACTGCATCGCTGACGTTGTCAATAGGAGCGGCTGATTCGATTTTATTCTGTTTACGTACTTCAACTGGGTGATTCAGCGTCGTGTTGAACACAGCTTGGTACTGAGATGTTCGTAACTGGATCACCAAACAGGCCTGCAGCTAAATCTTATGAGGAAAAATGTTGGTCGTCAAATTTCCTCACAGTCCTTCATGTCACACTGACACGACCAGGTGATCACTGGATATCGTCGAGATCGTTAGTCCTGAATGGTACTGGAAAATGCATACCACCAGACAACGACTGCGACGGCGCACGCAAATCCGAAGGAGACCAAATATCGAAGGGCCAATAGAAAGACCGAGAGCTTTGGCGGATATGGAAAGCCCAGAAGATGGAGAATTTTTCTACAGGAAAACGCCACGCCCTATACCAAATAATACGATCGAATGATCAGAACGCAACGATAAGTGAAAAGGACAGCTCACTAATTCACTCGTGAAAACGTCAAAGAGAAAGCCTGGCCAAAAATTTTGAGGAGCGGCTTAGCTGGCCTCTCGAAACATAGCCTCTGAAGACAGTATATGCGGATGAATGGATGTAAACGTCAACTACCCGTTAGAAGAAACAAAGCACGAAATATGCCTGTTGGAATGTGATGAGGCACCACGACCAGATGGTCTGTATCCAGACCTCTCGTGGCTACGTATCTGACGAACCGTATTCGCGTTATATAGAGTGAAGAGTGTCTGCAGAATGGGACAAACCAACAGTTACTCCTGCCTGAAAATCACTGTGACATTAGCCTGATAGCTGTAGAATCAAAGGTGCTTCCTGAACTTATCGTTCGAAGGCTGACTGAATACAGGGAGATGCAGATCGGTGAAAACTAAGCTGGGTTCTGTTCCGCAAGAGAATGCATCGATCACATTGTCATGTATCGGCCACTGCACCGCGCAAAACTTTGGGCACTTATGTTCCGCCTAGCGTCAATTTGTCGTGCTTGTTTACTCTCAGTCGCTATGCCCTGGAATGTCGCCGTCACATCCTCGTTGTTGCTCCCCCACCTCAATGTATCGATACAACCGCTTCATTTCCACCCTAACTGTTATCAACCCCTTTCGGGACAGGATTCTTCTACCTATATCGCCATCAACATAAAAAGCATTTCTCGTTAGTTGCGTTTGCTGGCCACTTCCTAGGAGCTTCTAATCGATCCATTCACCTGTTTTGTTACAGCCGCGCCCACTCTTGTTTAACATTTTGACCGTAGGTTTGCCGATTTGATTTTTGCACAATCCATTTATTTGCAAAGCCCTGTTGAATGAAGTCATCCAAAGACGTTTCCACCAATTTCCTTATCTTAAGTTTTACTCATGACCTGTATACCAGCTGCCGTCGACATATTGGTCAGGCTTATGTGCTACAGCGATCTTGCGGCCTACGCTGCTTGAAGCTTCGTCCCACACACTACGACAAATCGTGATATCAGACAGTTTTTGGGAGTGAAGATGTGTCGTATCTGGTAGTATGAGTGCGAAGACAGTGAGGCGTTTCTTCCATGTTTATAGGATACCCATATTTACGTAACCAGCGAGGCTGTCTCTTCTCGGAGAAGGGCAGGTTACAAAAGCTCGGCCTTGAAAACCGTACACCCTTACCGCCTAGCGAGTGACCGTGACAGTCGGCAAATCATCCGATGTGGTCCAAAAAGGCCGTTGCTCCACAGCCTAGCAGATAAGACTGCCCGGTGCCGTGTGGGTCAAACTTTCAAGTTTCAGCTAAATGCGTGGTATCTCAAGCAAACTACTTTACTCAGCACAGGCACTCAGGAATTATCATCTGCCCTTGCAGCTCTTTGTGCACCGGTGTTGCTATACTGGCGGGTGAAATGAACATCCGGGTTGGATGACTAAGTCCGAACGAAGCACATTTGGGCGGTACATTAGGAATCCAGAGCCCCGTACCATAATGGGTGGTGACCTCGGTTGTTTGGTGAAAAACGTCTATCTGGGCAAAGTTTCAGCACAGTTCGGTCCATTTTATCAGCTACAAACTGTACCAAGTGTACATTTGGTTCAACCTCGAGGTAGCTCGGTTGTTAAGGCGCAAACCTACTGACTGAACTGGAAAACAATTGTTCAGCTGTAGCACCCTTTCGGTGACTCTTTCGTACAACTGCCTTTTGATTTTGTTGCCCACAGTTAATATGAATTCCCTCGTAGTTCAGAAAACAAGCACCTGACGTTATACACCCTTCCGTGACCTTAAAATCTTAGCGTCTCGCTCTACCCACTTGAGCCATCTCGCCCTAATGACTGGAAGGTCCGTGGTTCTGCATGTCGACTGTTTTTGTATCTCAGCCCGTGTGCTTCCCTCAGGTGGCATAGAAACCATGCACCGAAGGGGCGTTACGGCTGAAAGATTGGTTTTGGTCGGTTTCAGATGCTACAATTCCGGTCACCAGGAAACGGGGGAGTGGGGAGATATAGACTAGTATTAGAGGCGATGGCATAATCAGATAGTTCCTTCTGTATGTTGCTGTGAAGGAGCAGAATACTGGGCAGCTGAAAACTGAAGTCGATAGAGTTGATGTAGAAGTGCCACTGACTGCGTGATTGAACCATGTCTGTCTTACGGATGGAGCATAGATCCTTACTGAGCGCGAAAATGAGAGTGAATAATTTAGAATGAATAGCGCCTTACTTGTCTAAGAATAGACTAGACTAGAATAGCTGAAAGTAAAGGCGAAAGCATGGTTAATACGGAGCAATAATGTGAACACAAAGGAGAGCTGTGACAGCTTGTAATGACCTAGCCAATTCATGTGCTTCATCGAGAGTGAGTTCATTTTAAGCCAGAAGTCTTCCTCTGATGGGAGCAGGCCATCCAATAGACGTATTAGGTATACTTATTTACGGGGACATTTGTGTGAGTCCCGACACAGGATGGATGCGAGATCAGTTCTCAAATCGAAAAGACTGAACAGCTTTTGCCAGCCTTCGTCACTTAGGGAATCGGCTTGTCAACAGTTTATCTGCCAATGACCCATCGCGGCAATTCGATCCTTGCTGCCTTATATCGGAAACGGGACCCGTCTGCGGAGAAAATATACGGAGACTCCCCGGTGCATTGGTCGCATGTAATATAAATATCGGATATCAATACCAAGGTACCTCGCAGGCGCTTTTGGGAGAAAAGAACTCCCCGCTATTGATAACCTAGTTTTACTTCATACTTTGCGCCCGTTAGAGGGCCGTCTACCTCACATATCTCATGGCCCATCCAACCCATCAGTTTAGGTTGTAATGGGAAGTCCGCTGGGTCTTGTATTAGCTTATATTCTCGTAACAAACCCTGAACGGAATAAAAAATGTGATTCTCCCGTAAAGTCTTTATAAGCGCTGTGTGGACGTCGATCTAGTCATCAAGAAGTTGTTTGAGGAAGCGGAAAGCACTTCCGAGCTGCTAGGCTCTCGGTATGCCAACATAAGGCTTAGCATGGAAACGAAACAAAAGGAAGTATTCAATTCCCCGATATTTCGACACAACTTCTGAGGCCAAAGAGGACTCCATACTCATAATTCATGTTTCTGTCAAATGCCGGCAGTCTGAATTGGAAGTGGCGTTTGACTAACGGAATTTCTGTTTGAAGTATTCTGCCCACCGGCTCAGACGTTCTTTTCTTCATATGGTTCGATGGTTCCACTGACAAAAAGCCTCCGAGGACCCGTCGAACGAATCAGCTGTAATAGTCCGGGGACATTTCCAGCATTTTCCACTTTTTCTATGTGTTCGGTATTTTCGATCCACCAGAGCAGCACGGTGTGAGCGCTTGTGCTGAAAGTGTGTGCTGGCTAGAAAACAGCCATGTTCAACACCTAGCTGAAGAAGTCCGTGTTCGAACGAAACCTCCGCACTTCGACTAGGCTTGGGCAACCTGGCAGCATTTAAGCACTCTTGCTTCCTTCGGGCGCTATGACAGCTACGCACTGCAACTGAAGTACCTGCTGCACAACCAAATACCCATTTTTCCAATTCCCTCGTTACAAGTCCGTATCATACACCAGCAATACGTCTGATGCATCGGTGGTCAAAAACCTGAATCGTATCACATCATCTGTCCGAAGGGGCCATGTTTCTAGAGCATGAAACAGTGTAGCCCTCATTGTAGGCCTGTACACGTGACACTTGAGACCCAGTGATATGCGTTTTTGACGCCACAAGTGACGCAAATTAGCAAACGTGATTCTGGCCTTTAAGATTCCTGCACTGAATCCATCAGACATACTTCCGTCAGAGGTAATACAACTACCGAGGTATGTAAAATCCTTCACATCCTCCAGTGGTTGTACGTGAATCGTAAGGGATATGTTCAGATACTGCAGGCTTTGAAGCATGACTTTGCACTTCGAAGGTGGAAAGCGCATTCCGAAAGATAGTGTGACGGTGGTCAGTCTCTTCAACGGCCTTGGGAGTTGTCTTCCGTCACGAAGAGGCTGGACCTTAACGTTGTGTGGCAGTTTGTGTGCCTCCACGACTTACTTAGCTATACTCAGGGGTAACACTCGCACAGTCTCTCATATCAGGTTGGTCAGTGGTCAGAGGTCTGACGAACAGCTGTTCGGCTGTAGCACCCTTTTGGTGCCTAACTGCTTCGTCACCAGAAGGAAGCACGAGGACTGGGACACTGCCAGGTTGCCAAGAGCCTAGACAAGGGAAGTCGAGAGGCAGAGGTCGGATTCGAACCACACCTTCCGATCACTAAATTCGCGCTCTAACCACTGAGTCATCGTCGTCCTAATCTGTATGGCTTTGAGTTTTGGCCTATTTGAGAAGCGGAACTAAAACCTCTTCAGGTCTTCGACAGTCGTTGTCTCAGAACCATAGATCATGTGGGTTGGCGTCGGCGAATCTCTAACGAAGCAATTAGAAAGCGGGTTTTCGGTTGTGCAACGGGGGGTTCTATTGAAGAGTGTGTCCAGCGTATGAAGCTTTGTTGATTAGGCCGAAGAGAACATTGTTTTCTGTGCCCAATTCATAGTGGTGGGAGCAGAGAGGTGGCCAACCCTTGACCTGGCAGGGGAGTATGAAAGAGATTGAGAAACGTTTGGGCGTTGTCGGTGTTATCCGCCTTCCAGGACGGGGACCGAGTGATCCCACTGCACCCGATTGGAGAAGCTTCAAGACATGGCTGCTAATCTACGTCAATGGTGTTCTTGTTGTCAGTTTTTATTCAGATTGCCTGAATGAGTATGGATGTGTAGACACCCCGGGTTAATTGTGATGGGCCACCACTAAGTCCCTTCCCCATCCATTTTTATGCTTTTCTTCGTGATAAGGCGTTCAACCATGGTTGTATGGCAATGAGGGGGCGAGATAACCCTAGTGGTAAGAGCGCCAATTTACTGGCCGGAAGATCCGTGGTTCGAGCGTGATCTCTGCCTCTCGACCTCCTCTGTCTAGGTTTGGGCAACCTGGCTGTATCCCAGCCCTCGTGCTTCCTTCGGCTGGCATGGTAGCTATGCACCGAAAATGTGTTAAGCTGAACAATTATGGCAGTGAAGCATCAGCGCTGAACAGTGAGGCCATGCTGTCAATGATGATGTTGATGATGTACTCCGCCTTCGACTTCATGGATGAGGACAATATCGCCTGCGTACTTCAGCTCGACAATTTTCTCACCAGCAACGATTTGAACCCCGGGGTTTTGAGGATTTTCCAGCGTTTGATTCATTATTCCATCGACGATGAAGTCGGACAAGAACGAAGAGAGTGGACATCCTTATAGGACCACACGTTCCATAGGCAAGCATTTTCACAGCTCATGATACACTCTCACACCCGAAAGTATGTGGAAATAGAAGCCGATTATGTTCATAAACTTCTGAGGCATAACCTGTTGAGCAAGTGCAGTTGCCACCACTCACCGATCGACAGATTCGAAGACACTCTTGAAGTCAAGGAACGCAAAGAGTATGGGTTCTCTGGACATATGGCGTTCCTCTAACACCTGGTGGAGTTGGGAGATGTGTTCAACGCATCGTCTATCCGGTCGAACTCCCGCTTGATGTTCACAGGTCAAGGATTCGTGTTCCGTCATAAGACGACGAAGAATCAGTGATTCCTTGTTACAACGGGAGTTGCTACTACATTAACTGAGACTACCCTTTCTGGGAACTGGCACCATTATTGATTGATGTCCCTTTCCGTCCCCTCCACCCACAAGTAAACGTCACTGGACCATTTGGCTTTTGGTTATATGCCGATGTGTCTTATTTGCTCCGCTGTCGTAATCTATTCTAGGTTGGCAAGAAGACAGTGGTTTCCCAAACCTTGCACTCCGGTAAAATGGATTAATCCTGTTTCTCTAGAACGCTCATACAATACCCAAGCTTGGCCATGCATTTTAAACGCCAAGGGCGAACTCACCTCTTATACGTTTTACTGTCCATGTGTCTGGTGATCCAGAAGCAATGACTCGTGGAATATATGATGTATAAGTAAATCATAATCGTTCAGCTCTAGCGCCCATCCAGTGCCTGGCTGCCACGCACTCAGACAGAGCTGAACGCGCTTTGCTGGTTCGGAACTCAGTGAATTGTGTTCTTTGCGCATAAACACTGATTGGGACATTGGACCGTACACTTTGTGGAACAGTTTAGGTGAACTCCTGCAAGACAGCCCCTGGAGACAGTGCATGCGAACAGATGGACTGTAAACTTTAATCACTTGTCAGAAGAAGAACAAGAATGAGTATCCCCATTGAAACTTGAAAAGGCACCAGGATCGGACGCTTTTTTTCCAGCCCTCTTTAAAGGCAGAGTATTCTTGGTCGCTCATCTGACAGTACTTACTGAGAAAATACCTGCAGGATGCGGTGCACCGATAGCCATTCCTATATTCAAAAGTGATACGCGCACAGTGTGTAAAAACCACTGTGATATTAGCCTTGAGTTTTTGTCACCAGTGGTGCTATCTGGCCTCTCCTCCGAAGGTATGCTGAACACAGCGAAGGCCACATGTGTAGAGGGGCAGGCTGGGTTCCTTCCTGCAAGGGGAAGAAGTGGTCACATCATTATCGTCATCATCATCATCATTTCCAGTTGTAAGAACCGTGTACTTGCCGTACAGTGGTTATAGCTGCCACAATTTCGTTCACCTATGATTTGGGGAGGTGGGGTAGTTAGCTGCGCATTGGAGGCGGGAGCTGATATAATTGATATGTAAATACACGGTCGTCAGTGGACTTTTAAGTTGGGAGTTTAGGAAGGGAGCTATGCATCGAAGGCAATGGCTTGGATGCACCAGCGTCCTTGAGGGTGCGACTGGGTCATGTCTGACGATGTCTGTAACCATTGATGTGTCCCGTCTCGGGGCCTCCATCCAGAGAGACAGCAGTGACAGGCGCAGCTGAGTTTGCTGGTAATGGCTTTCAAACTTCGCTGCCAAGTCGTTGTTTGACCTCCCCTGGCTCGTTTCCATTTTTCGCGTGGTTATGCGAAAAGAACCGTTCGAGGAAGTCGGTCGACTGGCACAAGGAGCACGTGTCCAAGCCAATGCAACCTATACAATGTGATCAGATCTTCAGGTCACCTATTCACCCTCAGACCGATTCTGAAGCAGCGGCACTCCCAACAACCTACGATGGGAGTCTTACTTGACATGAAGAGCTCCTTTGACTCCGTGGGCCGTCATCAACTATGGTAGTATCTGTGGAGCAGAGGTGTGCTCCATAAATTCCCGGCTGTACGCCAACTCCCGTAGACGTGTGAAGGTCTACAGGAAGCTCTCACCTGAGTTCATCTCCTCAAATGGTGTCCTCTTTTATCTTTCATGTTCAACTTCGCCATTCGTATGATCATGGGAGACTCACTTCCAGGCTTTAATGTATGTGGAATAGAAATACCCCCACGGTGTTCGCTCACTGGGCCACGAGGTCCGTAAAACTTGAACAGTCGTGATACCCTGTATCATCACAGTGACAACAACATGCCTTGTTCTACTGAGGAACGACTATCCAAAATCACAACTTGTACACTTACCATGGTCATGTCCAGTCCCCTGCACAGATAATGAGTGGTATCATGATCATATGACGCACTGTCAACCAAGAGTACAGAATCCACCAAACCGTAAACCCGGGATTCCCTCTCCATCACCGTGCCCTTTCTGAAAGAATACTGGATGACGCAAGTATTGTAAACGAAATTGTTATCTCGTCGTCCTTCTGGTTTCGTCCTTGTGACAAGTCGTTGTGACAGGATGTATTGCAATCAGAATTATGCTAAACCATCAAGCATAATCATCCGTGGTCGACTGGTCCTTGTGGTTAGTCACTCCTGCACAGTTCGTTTCCCAACACCCGTGCCTGATAATCGAGATCAAAATGTCCACCGCTGTCTTTCATGTGTCTCCTTGTGCTTCAAAGGATTGTAGCCCCTAATCTGCAAAAGACGGCTTAACAACCCTATGTGGCCTTTTACATAGGGTCTAGAGTCCAGAGGTTGTGGTTACCGATGATGTGACGACGAAAGCAGTTGGACTTACAGTTGTCGGAGTCCAAATTGCTGACAGTCTTAGTTTAGGGACGGATGATGGAAAATGCCTGTTGCAGTTCTGTTGTCGCTTCACGCTGTTGCTTCGCAGAGCTAACTTCTGAAATAGTGCAAATCGTTTGACCACATTATGATGCCTACGAACAAGGCCAAATTGATCACGCTGTTGCCGTCAGTGGTGAGAATCAGCCACTGGCTGTCGCTCCTTCTGGACTGCCTGAGTGGACCCCGATCACCCACTTGTTTGCTGCTTCTCTCTAGCGCTTTCCAGGATGCGCACATCCCGCTTGTCACTTCAGAAGCCCGTCGAGCCAAACATCAGTCTTCACAAGTGAGTCATGTCGTGGTCACCTGCTGAGCCTCCGATCACTCTTATTAATGGTGTCTCATTTTATAGACGTCATGGTGAAGGACAATTAAACTTGGCAGTTGGTCGGCATACGTAGGAAGTCGGCAGAGTGATTTGCAAAACCGAGTGGCTTTTGGTTTGGCAAATTTGAGTGGGATGACTGCGGCAGGAAATATTGAAGTGGGAATTTTCCAACTAAAGCTGTTGGCAAGATCACAGATTCATCATAGATTCACAAGGATCAACTGATCCAACTCGAGTCCCACGCCAACTATATTCGTCTTTGAATTCCCACTACCCCGTGTTCGTACTGAGCACCGTCAAACGTTTGACTGCAAACCTCAAGTTGGGATGTATTTGAGATACAAACGTTCGCGATCCTTTTTTTTCTAACTTAACCAACGCTTTCACCCAAATGCTTTGTTCACGCTGCCGGCATCTTCGCGCAAGCTCACCAACACTGTATGACTCACTAACACTAACTAATCGTCTCCATATAAAAAATAACTCATGTAAAACATTCGTAACTTCAACATATAGTGAAGTGTCGGCGCCGTACTCCTTGAGTTCGACGAAACTATAATCGGAATATAAGTACTCAAATATAAAAACCCAAAAGTCCGTTTGTGAGAGAGCCCAACTTATTTCATCCGACTGATTACCAGAGGTTTCATACGGTTGTAGGTATGGATAAGCTTGAGTCACTTTTAGATCGGCTTGAAAAGGTCGTCTTGTGTTTGGAGAGCTCTCAGGATACCGGGATGAACCGTTGTCCACAAACGCGCACTCAGTTTGCTTCTAAAGGTGAGTACTATCAGATTCTCCTTCATTGCATTTAGGGGACCCCAAAGGTAATAACTCTCTGAAGGAGTATGATGACTTAATTTCTGGCCCTCTCGCTGAATTCCTGACACTGAGCAAAAAGATTGGTGGCGACGTGAAGGAACAGGTATCCTTTGCTCTTTCTCTCATCTCTCTTTGTTTAGAGTGACCTTGTTCAGAAATGCTTCGTCTGCCAGCGACAAATAATTGAAAATGCTGCTCAGCATGGCAAGCCGTCAGAATCACATCTTGATGGGTTATTGAGACAGTGTTGTGAGCCAATTTCTGCCGTAGTGGTAAGTAGCTCCCGTTTTGCACATAGCTCCTTCATTATTTTCAGCAATATAAGGATAAAAGGCGAAGCAGTCAATATTTCAACCACCTTTCTGCGGTTGCTGAATCCATACTCGCTTTAGGTTGGGTCAGTGTGGTAAGCATGTGTTTTTGTTTTTCCAAAAAGGAACCCCACAGACACCTGCACCTGCTCCATACATCCAAAACATGCAAGAAGCCGCTCAATTCTTCATAAATCGCGTTATCAAAGATTTCAAAGAAAAGTGAGTTTCATAAAATATTTGTCTGTAAATGTTCTGTGCCACCCTTATCGTTACCTTCAACTCAAAGTACAGTTGACTGCTGAAGTGTCAAACTGTTTTCGTTCTGACCTTCCTCGTCAGTTGCGAACAACCGTTAGTTCAGAAAGTCTGTGTCGTCTTTATAACCCATCTGCTGCACTGAATAAGCCCGACATCAAAAGATTAGTTAGTTGCATCCTCCTTTATTGAACACGCTGAGACAGGTGCGGCGTCAGCTAAATGCGACGAGCCTATTTTGGTGAGATCCGCTGAAACCCAACCGAGCGATAGTAAGTGTTCTCTGGACCGCCGCACAGTTAGACAGTGTCCGATGGTCTCGCCCGTTGTGCTAGTTTGGTGGATGATAAGACACAAGAAGCACGATCTGTCAAAACAAATTAACGCGGTAACTGTTCTAGCTCAAACCCCATTCGACACTAGAACTGGAAGAAGCTGTTAACCCCTTCCTCTACTGTCCGCACGAAGCTGATTCATCTGACACTGAGCTGGCAGTTGCAAATAGCGACGACGCATGACCTAGCAAGGGAGCCCCGAACTTGAAAATTTCCCTGGTATGCAGGTCCACCCGTTGCATTAGGATGGTTTAGAGAGAGGACGAGCCTTTTGAAATTGGTTTTTAAGTTGTAGAGATGTGTTCTGCCATGTTTTCCGAGGAGGCCGTTTTCCACCTGACTGGCAGCTTTCGCGAAACTCGGTATCAGACTAGATACAATCCGGCTAAATTCATGGTGTTATTTTGGCAGCAAAACCAGATGCTTCTCTGGCGTTTCCCTATAGTCAATCAGTGTAACAGTGGAGAGACTTACTAATTGGTAGTTGACTTCTTGCGCAGTAGTAGTGGCAAAAAGTTAAAACAACAGCTAGCGGGCTGCTTACGTTCAATCGAAGAAAACTTTCCTCTTTAGAGCTGGTTTACAAAAGCGGTTAGAAATGACTCAGTGAAAAATTTCCTTCCTCTAAGTTTATCCCAAAAATTTTTCTGACTTTCCTGAGTTATTTCGGGTGATGGTTGATTCAAAGAAGCAACTTGCTTGACCCAAGCACGTCTGAACGATAAACCAAAGCCTATTGTAACTTAAGAGTCTGAAGTTAGGTCACCGCTGTGTCTCTATAAAGTTAGAGTGTAAAACATCCATTGTCGATTTCCGAATAGCAACTGCGTCAACGTGTACCTTCATGAGCAGAATCGAACTTGCAGGACACCGGCTCTTTCTTGCTGTGTCAGTCACGGGTTGCCAGCGGGCAAGTTGAGATAGGTTGGCCCAAATTGTTGACGGTGAATGTGGGTCACTACTGCGTCTGTGCCACCTAGTTCGCTACTTGGGTGACCCCCAGCCCGTTTGATTTCATAGTACTGCACGCGGGAAGCACGGTATTATGCTGAAACGTAATGAGATTGACCGGTGCTACCACTACTTCATTTAATGCAGTACCGGCGCTCCATGTAATGCCGTCATACTTAGACTAGCTGATTGGTCTCAGTAGGCGCTAGTAAATCTATCAATAGACCTTATACCAACATCGCTATAGGTATAGGTGATTCCTCTGTTCGCCAATGACTCAAATACACTAATCTTTTGGTCATATCTAGTGCACACATCATCAGAGAATTGGGATACAGTAATTATGGCCATCACGCATGCCAAATACTGCTCAACTGCACTTACCGCTTGGATCAGTAAAGTGGCTTAATGGGCATTTCGAACTTCCAAGCATGATTGTGTGAGTTTTGTGTGTGCCCAGTCGATAGCAATAGTAAGTTCAGTGGACAGAACTTCCTTGAGTGATATCCTGGTAGTCTGGATGTCCTAAGTTGAATAGGAGCGGAAAAATTTAAAAAATTTGAACCTTATAGGTGTTTGCTGCAACTGATGCAGACCAAGAAACATTCGAATTCAGCATTGCCGTACGATGTCGCAGCGCATATTGGTGGATGTTACACTTCTGGAGTTTTCCGTAGTTCAGCTTCCAATTTCGTGGGGAATCTCACATGCGAAACGTTCGTCCGTGGGAATGCATCACCTGTTTTTTCTACTATGCCAGTGTTTTAGTACTTCGCCAAAAGTTCCGGAACTCGTCTTTCTGTTGCTGACCGCATCGCATCGCTAGTATTACTGAACCAACGCGCAACCTCATTTTTGTCTTAACCGCACCACTTATACGCGCACTGCTGTACAGTATCACTCTCCACTCTTGATCGCCAGGTGCCGGAAAAACGGTTCATTTTAAGTTTGTTACACCGGGGCAAGAGCTTCTTCCAGTTCTAGTGTCGTATGAAGTGTGAGCTACGGCCGTTGCCTCCTCAATTTTTCTTGTTTCATCATTCGTCTAATCAGCGCAGTGGGAGAGACCATCAGGCACTATCCAGCTGCGTAGCCGTTATGCGATCGACAGAACACTTGCTACCGCTCGAACGAGTTTCAGCGGGTCTCGCCACGGTTTGCTAGTTGTATTTAGCTGAATTCGTGAGAATGTGGACACAATACGGCGTTTCGGTGTACGCAATGATGAAGGATGCTACCAAATGAGCTTTTTTGGTTATTCAGCGGGTAAAGAATGAGACGTTTGGGTTGCGCAAACCGGCGATTTCACAAAAACGACCAAGACTTTCCAGACTTAATGTACCATATATTTCAACCCATTATGACCCATTGTGCCTTCATTTAATGTCGACTGAATATGGTGTTTTCATAAAGGAAACTACTCACAAGGTTGCTGAAAATTCTTCGACAGCCCATGACCGGTTTCGCCCTTCTTGGGGCTTATCTGGTAGGCGCAGTCCCCGAGTTTCCGTCAACCGTATGTTCTGCTTGAACCCAGCTTGGACTGATGGACAAGTACACTCGTCTGCCTATCAATTTGGTTGTGACGAGACTCAACTGAATCTAGTGTTGTTTTATGGCTTTTCTATGCAGGATTAATGAGAGTCTCGTGAAATACTTAGCTCCAGAGTGACGATCATGGGAACCGTTTTATGAAAACTCTTTCCTCGGTGAACCGCTTCTTTCAGCTAGGAAACTGCACACTCGTGCAGTCGTGCTTCGCCTAAAGTCGTTGGTATTTCACGGGAATGGAACATTAATGTAGTAGAACCCGTCACACCGGATGTGTCTGGACCCGAATAGATTTGTTTGCAATAGTAACACACTTGTTCATCTCTGCGGCATCCCTCAGAATGGGGCCCATAGGAATCTTATAGAATGCCTCTTATCACAGGGAAAGAGAACTATCTTTGTGATACCAACGTCCGCCATTAAAAGCCTTAGGCAGTGTTTCGAATCGCTTCCGAGTAATGGGTACGGTTGAGGCAGAACTGAAGGAACCGCTTTTAGTTGTCTTTTTCAAGTGATCTCCCGAAATGTGGTCAACTGCTTTTTTGCCAGATTCAAGTACAACATAAAGTTGGCGAAAACTCGGGGACCAAACCAAACTGATGAGTCCCGAGACAGGCGAAACTGGTCGTTGACTGTCGCAGAGGTTTCAGCGACTACATGGGTAGTATGTTACATCAAGGTCACTTTCGTGGGTTTTGCTCAGCTTTTGGTAACTCGGAATGCGCAGTCTCCTGCGATATCATGTGTCTAGTGCACCTCTTTTTTATAAGGAAAGATTGGGGATCTCACTGTTGTTGGCAGTGAATACGCAGATCACCATACAAAGGATTATCTAGTGGTCCTTATCTGAAGGTTTCTGTTTCATATGAAATCCTTTTTCAAAGGCACTTGAAGGTCCGCTCATGAGGAAAATGGCCGATTTGAAGACATGCAGTCATGTGTGAAAAGTGTTCCTACGTTAACAAAAGGATATTTCGTAAATATCACCGTCATCCTCATTGACAGCATGATATCAGTGTTCTAAATATTCGGTACGAAACCCGAGGAGTACATTTATCTGGTCGAAAAGATAGTCTCTGAGACCTGTCATCAAGCTGGTGATCTTTTGCCTATCAAACGAGCTCTTTACTAACTGAGCTACTGAAAACAACCTATCATGACATGTGAGTTGAACGTCACATAATTGGCCATCTACGTACCGAATGGATTGGTAGCCTAAGAACGGATGCTAGTATTTTCAGCCTTCTGCGTGGCTGTCATAATGCGTCAGACATTAATACTGTCCACGTACCCTAGAAGTTATTGGTTTAAAGTGACATGAAATATAAGACTGGTTGAGAACTTTAAAAAGGAAAACCCCAACTAAAAAATCGGACATTTGTGGCCGGATGATTGGTATGCTCCGTCAGATTTAAGCCCGTTCTGCGGGATAAGGCTAAATTCCTCGTAGAAGGCTGTCTTTCGTCTGGAGCGTTCTCAGATTCAACCCAATCGCTAGTTTCTTGAGTAGACCCTCTAAATTACGTAAAGTCCCAAGAAGAAGCTCAAATTGAAAAGTTTCTGTTGATCCGACCCATATCATTTGACGTCTCCCTTCCGCCGTATAGTGCGTTTGTGAGTTCCTATCCCTCTCTGATTGAATCTTATTTTAATTGGAGTTTGGCGGCATAGTTTCTTTTGTTCTATATTAAGATTTTATCCTCCTGTGAAGTCCGATTTTATCACCCGACACTGATCGGCGTAAGGCGCTCATTGCTCCCTACCGTTATTTATATTTAATCCCTGGATGTCAGCACATTTTAATTATTCGGTTACAGAGACCCGCAACACTTGGCATGGACAAAGGCCCTCACGTCTCTGTGGGACGGATTGCGCGACTACGTCAGGAAAAATCATACAACTGGTCTGAGTTGGAATGTCAATGGCACTCCGAGTCCGTCTACAGGCGGCGGTGTACCCGCTCCTCCACCGGCGTTTTCTGACGCAGACTTGGTCGCACCGGCAGCTCCATCAGTGCGTCTCATTTTTTAATTTGCCTTTCTTTCAATGTCCATCTGTCGAGTATGTCTTATTTACTTTGCAAGATACACGAGTTGCACCATGTCCGACGCTTTTATTCGTTCGTTTCGTCAAACGCGAACTAGAAGTACCAGGGAAGATAAGAAGTTGTGTTGCGTCGAACAAAACGGAATCCATTTTTTTACATTTTAGCTGATATCGTCATCACATTGTCCGGAAGCGACACTCAACATATTTAACCCATGATTTTAACTGAAGGGTCTTCCGGGTTCCTTCCATTCTCACTTTCCATCTGTTAGTTAAGTTATTTTTCCCACACCGATTGTTTGATAGCTAAGCTACTCTGGTCTGCGCTGACGTGTTGCCGTCGATCAGAGCCCCGTTGCTAACGTTCCTACGTACTCAGATTGACAGTTAAAAACCACTGTTGCTACGACCTGTAGCGCCGCAAATCTCACGTTTTTCCGGTTTTGATGGGGTGCGGACGAAACAGCTGTTTTCGAATTTAGTACGCTTTTATCTGAAAGATGAATAAACATCAACTCCCCCTAAGGTTTTTGCCTTTTCATTCATAATGCACTAACACACTGCTTAGTAGCTGAAATGCGTTTGTAAATTTTCCGTTTAGTATACTCCAGTTCTTACGGCCGCGAGTCTGTGTTAATTTTGAGAATGGAGAAAGCGCTAGAAAGTGATGGCAGCCATGTCGATGTTGTGGTTCGGTACACCATTGACTGTTCATACAGTATCGTATACAGTGTCACTACCATCGTCGCGCATATTAGAGACACGTATTCTAAAACAGTGCAATATTTTTTGAGAGCTTGACTTCTCATCTAACAGATAACTCAGCTAAACCAGATTCTTTTATGATCTCCCTCCCAAAAGTTATGATTTCTGATAGGAAAATCGCTTGAGCAACCCTCAGTCACTTGCAATTCTCAGTAGAAAGTGGTTGCAAAGGTTAGAGATTCGACTCCTACTTACGTTGGATGAAATGTCCATTGCTGATGACCTCCAACAACGGTCAAACATTCTCTTTGGATTAGTTTTTATCACCCCCTCCCCCTTACCTAATGAATGGGAAGTGGAATTTTAGACATGTTCAGCCGATAGTTAACCGACAGAGAACTAGGTGTGTTCACTTGATCGAACTTAGCAGAAACCCTTGGGTTAGGAAGAAGCTGTCTTGCGTTCGCCGCAGTTTTCCATTGAAACCCTAATGTCCCCTACGTTGTTGGGCCAGTGTGAATCGGCTTATTTGAGGGCGAGCTGGCTCAGTCGTTAGAGCTCGAATTTACTGACCGGAAGGTCCGTTGTTCGAACCCTACATCTGCCTCTCGACTTTTCCTCTGTAAGCTTGGGCGATTTGGCAGTATCCCAGCCTTCGTACTTCCTTCGAGTGGCATGGCACCTAGGCACCGAAACGGTGTCTCAGCTGAACGATTATCTTTATTTTCTTATTTGAGCCTCACGCGGCTTGAACTTGTTTCAAACCGAAGTTCACTAATTCCATTGTCCATTCTTCGTCTTGGTACCATACAAAGATAAGTTGTGCGTATGCATATTCGATCGAGCCCATGATAATCTAACGGTCGTTTTGTTTCTGCTGGACTCGTCTTTCTTGCCTCAAAGCTGAACCCCTGCAACACTCTACTTTCATTCTGTCCCAAAAGAACGATGCCTTTCAACACCTTCAGGATTTCATGGCTTCTCAATAATTTTGTTCTTGGCGCAAAAGTCCGGAGATTTAGAGAGCACTAATTTCATTGATGCCTAGATTCCACGGATTTTGCTAGAAAAACTTGCTTGGTTTTCAGCGAGTGGGGGGGGGGGCTCGATCCTCACCAAGTTTGCATTTGTAAACCTATGGTGACCTGAGTCAAAGCCAGAGTGTTGCATTTTGTTCCATAACCTAGCAGTTGGACGACATACTTCGGCCTTACACGGCATTTATAGTGTTGACCTTGTTTCTGGTTGTTCGGCTGGTGCTCATACTCCAGTCCTCCACTCCAGGTTATCTTTCCATACTAGGTAGCCTCTAAGGACATGTTCGATCTCACTAAGGATAAAATTGGTTTCCGAAAATCTGCCACATGAAGTCTTTTATGCTCATTAGAATCATTCAGGTGGACACAGTGTTGGCAAGCCAACTAGATATTTGACTAACGTCGTTCAGCTGTAGCACCCTTTTGATGCCTAACTGCCATGCCACCAGAAGGAAGCACGAGAGCTGGGATATTGCCAGGTTGCCCAAGCCTAGATAGGGGAAGTCGAGAGGCAGAGATCGGGTTCGAACCACGGACCTTGCGGCCAGCAAATTCGCGATCTAACTAGTGAGCCATCTCGCAACTAACAGCTATTAGCTATTGAAACCTCCAGGCTAATTTCAAGTCTTTGCGGTGGTGATTATCAGGTCCTCTGTGAGAATGCGTGAGTGATGAGTTGGGTTAACTGCCCGAGTATTCACCAGTAGTCACATTGCCTGCTTGATCAAAGCAAACCTTTCGGAATTGACCTGCTCTGTTGTATCTGGTCGGCGTGTTGTGCATTGGTATTTTCGTATGCCCCTTTTTCCGTGACCAAGTCTCTATGACTTACGCGAAACCCAGGAAGATTTTCTGTCGATATTACGTCTACGAGGCATGTCCGTGTGAATCAGTACTGAGTTGGATCCTACAGGGTTTTCAAAACTCCGATGTTTGATTTGGAACCCTTTAGACTGGAGGTCTTGCAGATCCAAGACGTAAGGATATTCCAGGTTGGCAGACGCAAGTTTATGTTGACTGGAGCCCGTGTTCCTCATGCTAATCAAATACACTAGAAAAGCAACAAGTAGCTAGGATTGCAGTGTACCTGTGTGAATCTCAAACGCATAAACTACGTTTTCCGATTCGTTCCACTTGCAATTTTTGCAATTCCACGAAATATGGGTAGCTCCAGTGCACTGCCCGCCTAGATCGAGGAACACACTAACGACCACCTGTGATGTTAAAACAACCTGGCAGCTTGTACAGACAGGGCTGTACGGAGGCCGACTGGATGGTTATCAGGCATAAGCTTCGCGAGCCAGAAATCGAAGTACTTTTGGCACCTTATTAACTTTATTTATTACGTGGACTGACTTCTGCGAGTTAACACGAGACTGGCCGAAAACGTATTGTTAGGTTTCCAGTACAAACTTCAACTGAGCGCATTCACTGTCCTAGAGTAGGGTGCTTGGGTCGTATGCAATGTGTGGATGGTAAAATGGACAAACCTTGAACCCCAGGGAAGACATTGAGTGGGAAACCCTTGTATCACGAGGTGGTCCAAGAGAATGAATGCTACTCCATATCAAAATCACCGTTAGTGCCTGGTTACGACTCTAATCTACAACTCAGTGATAATACAGCTAGTTCTATTTAGGTTAAGCCGTCCCCGATCATTTTTTATTTCCCTCTTCGTTTTTTTCGCAACAGAACTTTCTAAAAAAGAAAAGGCGTTATTCAACAATAATGCTGCTGTTATTTTCGCTATTGAGGGACACCACTGTGATCACTCTTCGCCATGACCCGCCCTTTCGGTGATCCGCATCTTTCGGTTTACAGAGCAGCTATGCACCGAAAACGATCGACAGTCGAACTATTTATTATTATTGCTATTATTACTTATTTGTTTCAGGGTGATCCGACCAGGAATGCTTTGTTTGCTGAGCTCAACCGCGGGGAGGGCATTACAGCTGGACTGCGCAAAGTCTCCGATACTATGAAAACCCACAAAAACCCAGAATTACGTGCTGGTGCAGGCCTTCAACCACGCTCCGGGCCACCCCAAAAAGCACCTAAACCTACCGCCTCGAACAACGGAGCGAAGCAGGCAACGCCAGTAATGGAATTACGTGGGAACAAATGGGTCGTTGTAAGTTCTGGACTTTTTAGTTTCCTCAGTCCTCCACTATCGCTTGTGACAGCGCAATTCCTTTAGTGGAATATCACTATTGTGTACTTACTCGTCAATGCCCACATTTGTACCCTCATTTGTAATCAAAACACAGTGCACTACGAACACGTCTCAATTTCCACCTACAAACGTACGCCTTTGTTTCACACAGTGTGGTAAGGCTCCCCCAACCTACGTAGCCAACAAGCGAAATTATTCCCGAACTTTTCTACGGGAAATTTGAACAACTCGGCTCTATTGTCCAAAACCCTTATTCAAAATTAGAGGTGAGATTTATGCGATTGAACCAACCATATATTTGTGTCCGACTCAACGACTACGCACCCCTGGCACACTGGATAATCCATGCCAAGTCAGGCAGAGCTCTGTGTACTCCAAAATGCTGAAGCGTCCATGTTCAAACTCACCTTCTAGCCTCAGGCATGTGACACATTGGTGGCTCAACATTGCATCAGTAATGTTGGAGCTTGCGATCTCTACTTCGCTCGTTTCGTCACTTTTATCTAGTCAGGTTGGTAGTTCGAAAAATCTCTTCTTCAGTTATCCAGAGGAGGGTTTTGGGTCGTCCCAGCCCTTTCCCTTTTGCTTCCACTTTGAAGGATCATTTTTGCCGGTGAATGAATGCCTGACGTGGTCGACTAATCTATCAAAAAACAGCAAACAATTTGCCTTCATCCCGGTTGGTGACGAATTGTTTGCAACTGAATTGTCCAGCTCAGCTAACAGAACAACAGCCATCTATGTAACATAAGTTCTCAACATTTTCTTCGATAGTGTGTGTGGAAATAAGTGTGTGGCAAGTATAGG
Organism: Clonorchis sinensis; assembly: GCA_003604175.2. NCBI lineage: Eukaryota > Metazoa > Platyhelminthes > Trematoda > Opisthorchiida > Opisthorchiidae > Clonorchis > Clonorchis sinensis. The sequence goes on along the minus strand of NIRI02000054.1, from coordinate 6,490 downwards.
TGAATGTGTTTCAATCCTTCTGGCTTCGTTGTTACTGCTTCCGAATGAGCGCGCCACTTCAGGATTTAGTAACTTTCGCTTGAATGTTTTCTAGGAGTTTTATGACAATTCAAGCAACTGCGTGCTGAAAACTGTCTGAATGTCGCACTACTTCCTATAGCCTGTTTTTGTGAGTCTTTAAGTTAGCGAAATGCGACGGGTTCACTTTTGAGACAGTAGCCAGTTCACCGGGTGAATACAGACGATGGTTTTTCAAGTGGAATATTCAAATTAAGTCAGCTAAGGCTGATAAACATAAAACAAACCCTCGCCCACTATCTAGGTGGCACAGCTGTCCCAATCTGAGTGCAAACAGCCTTCTCATAGTACTACAAATCCACTACCTCCATGTTCTTTCCGGGACAAAGGCTCGGATTAGTATACGATCTTTCCTTTAGAGATCACTGCAGGGATCTGCATCCTTTCTGGACGTTTGTACCAAAGGACACGTCTTTTCTTATTCTGTTCAACATGCTTGAGAAGCGCATACTCCAAACGAATACAACTGCGTTCCTTCTCCAAATTTGCGGGAGAATATAAAATTTTTAAATAAATGTTGCTGTAGATGACTTTCATGAACTTGAAATCAATCTAAAGTAACACATTTCAGGTTGGAAGGCACGGTTAGTTTAAACGCTCCGCCAAAGTAGCGACTACGCGGAGTGAGGATTTCTAGTCGTAACACAAACAAGAGAAGTATCACTAAGGCTGTAAACCGACGCATTTAGACGGGAAAATTCAACCCTCTTTTAAACTTAGGAGCGGGACAGGCGCTGATTGGGTCAGCGAATTCATTAGGATTCCATTGATACGTACTATAAGCTGTTTTGGTTCCGTCTTTTTTATCAGTGGTAGCCATAACGTGTTTGGCAGCCGGCAATCAGTAGCAAACCCTGATCAATACAGTCGTCGACAGCAAATAAGTAGTCGGAATCCATATGCTATAAGATGCATTTTGCCATGACTGGGACTCAGCAGTTGCCGGTAACAAGCTACCGCATGTCACTGGGTAGTTGTCCAGTGGCCTGTTTGATACATCGTGCCATGATAATAGATTTTTGCAATGTCGCGCGGTGACCGACGTGACGGTGGATGCCAGAAATTCTCCAGACTGCGACAAAGTAAATCTCTAGCGGATTAGCCTATACTAAGTACTGTTCAAACATTTCAAACGACCTCTCAATCCGCCCGCGCCGATTTGATCGCGTTTCCGCCTTGAATGTCCGGTCTGTTGAGTAGGAGGCCCATGTATAGGTACTCGGTTTAAGATTTCGAACTTTAAACCGAAAAATCAGCTGACGGAATACTTTTATATCCACCTGTTAACTCCTAATCAGGCTGAAACACAGACTGGGTTGCTGCTCCAGATCTATCGCTTGTAAAAACTACAAGCCCGCGTCTGAGAGCTCATCAGGTCCTCCTTGAGGAGAGTTAGGAGCCGAATCCCATATTCCCGTCCACCTTCGACGCAAGTGCTAGATCAGGAAATAAACGAGTTGCAATGGGTTCATCTTTGTATTCATCACTTTCTTGTCTACTTTGCATCTATCTTTCCACTCCGTTCATTCAGTGTAACCCCTTTTTATGTGATTTACACGTGTTCTTACGGTATTGATACTAGACCCTCCATAAATGTTTGTTGATGAATCACAATCTGATCGCTTATGGAGTTCATGGCTCTGGTATTTTCGCGTGATAGCTCCCTACTCGTGCCCGATAGTGTTATCAATCTGTTGACGTAACGCAGCCAATAAAGACTACCAACCGCTCCAGAAGATGATGGTTCAATTTCCACTTCCTCCTTCCTTTAGATTCATGCTTTATCTGTATCTAGACTGGAATTTTGATGATCCCCCACTGGCTTGTCCCGCTTTAGACGTGGGAATATTTTACCCTCATGTCAGAGTGAGTCTTGAGAATGTGGATATACGCTACTAAGCACTACCACAACATAATCACTTTGTCGTACGAAGTACTCGTCATTGTTACCACCCGGATAAATGTCATTCTGCTTTGATGTTCAGCGTTTTATTATGTGCTCCCGTGTTTGGCTCTTGTAGGAGAACTACCAGAACCAACACCTCAAAATCACGGAAACCGAACCGAAACAAACAGTTTACATGTACAAATGTGTGGGCTGCACTATCGAGGTCAAGGGGAAGATCAACTCAGTTATGATGGGTAGGTGTTATACACTGTCTATCATGCCCATGTCATCCATTATCTTCAAAGCTTCTCAAGTAACATTGTGGTTTTCACTTATCTACCTCGGTTTTCGTTGAGAGAAAATCAAGGTAGTTTTTATATCCTCATAAAGTTCATAACTCAAAATATAGCGTTGTAGATTAAGGTATTATAGGCCTTGGATACCTTGGGTACTCTTTGTCAGAGGTATCCGTAACCAAATGAACACACTCAAGCGAAACCAACCAACCATTGCATGTGATCTCAGTTCTACCTCACTTCAAGAACAAATATAGTCACTTCAAATTAAGGTATCATAACTTAAAGAGCAAGAAAGCCAATCGCGCTGCTGCCATGCATGGTTCTCTTCATGTAAAACAGACAACTGCGATGAGGTTCAAGTTTTTTCTTCCCGGTCGAACTGAATTAGCTCAATGGAGCCGGTCATGAGTTATGCGTGTTTATCAGGCAAATGTCCTAGGCAAAACAAGCAAATGCTCGTAGGCTCAATCAGTGGCGCGTATATTGTGAAACCAAACACACATCACTTAACTTCTGGACCGACATCTTGCTAACCTGTGTGCACAACAGCTACCGGTGTACGTCTACATCGGTGGAAAGGGTTTGGTTGTGTTGGACAAAGCAGAGGCACTGAGCAATCGAATTGTGTTTGAACGGTGTGAATAGCGTGGTTATTGAGGACACCTTGGACTGGACTCGTACTTTGCAGTGCCATCGTTAAAACGTTCTCGCTAACTTTCAGTAAAATAGCCGGACGACCACACCAGGTTCCAGGACGACAATTAGACAGGTCGGTCTGAGACACGGGCTTACACAGTCGAAGGATTTGGGGGTAAATGTGCGTGGACCTTTGTTTTTGGGCGAGGTTACTAAATGTGAGACTAAGGACGTTCTCGAATCCGCATGATTGCGGACTCTCAGGTAGTGCAATATGTGTGCGCCAGTTAACCTCGAACTCTGACTTGAAATTAGATTGGATGGAAAAATTATCATGAATACACGAATAGTGGTACAAAAAGTAGACGGTTTGTGCTCAATCGCACCGTAGTACGGATAGACGAATGTACAAATCAATATCAGAAATCCACACTTTAACTGGAAGGCGACCGGATCACGTGGACGTGGAAGTCTAATTCAGGTCTTCTTGTGAACACATACCTGACCCAATGCGTGTAATCGCCAATCAACCAACTAGGTCTTGCATTTGTTGCAGCGGTTTTAAAGGTTGAACGGATTTCTACTCTACCAAAGATGAGAAGATGGTCGGCGATAGAAGTGCGATTCCTGTTAGACGTAGAATGATGTTTATTGAGTTACTTCAAGCAGTTCAAGATGTATTTGGGAAGTCAGCGAAATACCCTCATTTACATACCAATTTGGTTTTGACGGGTGACTCACCTGGACCCCAGCTGAATCTCTCGTCTATGATGTTCTTAGGCAACCGAATGTGCTGCACCAGGCCGCCTCATGTTTCAATTGGTGCAATAATCGAGATGTTGCAGTGTATTTATAGACGTAATGCACTATTCATAAGGCGTTATTTTACCCGCGCCTCGAGTCTCACTTAGTTGTTACCTAGAAAGTTTAAGGGGGAAAGCTTGAGTGTGGTGTTGTTCGCTCAATGCGGGATGTGTTCTCGACCACATGAGACGTAGTACAACAATCAATACAGCGCAATAAGAGGAGCAGTTATACGGCTGAATGCCCGCGTAGTGGAAGCGAATAATTAAGCGTGGGCCGATTGGGAGGGCGAACACCAAACAAAGACAAAAAGAGAACATCGAAACTGGGGAACTGTGGCTGCTATTGGAAATGAGCCGCTAAGTTTTCGGTTTCACCTTGAGGTGAGACTACGTAGTAAATGACGTGGTATATGCACTTGAAATTCCCGAATTTCTGATGCGTTACTCGACCTTACCGAAAAGTCATTACCTAAACAGGGGCGCCTGCAGTGAGAGAAAATGTCATTGCTTCATTTGTGTCTCCATGTGGCATTTTCTGGACAACACTACTTCTGCGGCAGCCCTGCAGAAACGCTTCGCCTAGTGACTACTGATTAGGTACCAAGTTTCCGGGTTTCGCTGGATATTATCAAAAAAGTTGTGTACTTTTTTATCAATGTTTCCTTTGCTTCCCAGCTTCATAATGTCGCGTGAAAGGTACGAAGAAAGTACTCAGCTTGACCATTAGATCGCGGAAGGCAGGGTGGGCGAAAAGCCTGAACAAACTTGTAAGCTGAAAATCAAATTCCATTATCTCTTGGGAGAAGCTCCTGGACTGTAAATTGTGCAGAGTTCGCCAAGGCTGGATATCGTTTCTGCAGTGGAAGCCGGGTCTACCACAAACACGTCTAAGCACTTCGAGAAACCATCGATAATGGTTAGGGATACATACCCTTTCACTGGACTGGCGAAATCCGATGGCTTTGGAAACTGCGGCAGATTTCTTCACTGGCATTAGACTACCGTTGCATACACCCCAAAGCCATGGACAAGCTCTTCAACGCGCGCACAAACGGAAGACAAATACGCATAGGTTCGAGCGATGGTTTTTATTCTGCTTATTCCAGGATCGCGGGATGGCTCAAGTTGTTAGAGCACGAATTTACTGACCGACAGGTCCGTGGTTCCAACCCGACCTCTGCCTCTCGACTTCCCCTGTCTAGGCTTGGGCATCCTGGCAGTATCCCAGCCCTCGTGCTTCCGTCGGGTAGCATGGCAGCTAGGCACCGAAAGGATGCTACAGCTGAACAGTTATTCCAGGATGTCCTTCGTGGAATTGACTCAATACTTGATGCCGAAGTTTACTTGGAGTCGCAACACACTTGCCCAAAATTCAGCAATCATCCACGGTTTTCAAACATCTTTCCAAAGATACAACTATTGATACTTTACTTTTACTGGTCATTTATTTCCGAACTACCTCTTACGACAAGATTGTGTGTAAGTTCTCTAACAATCACTTGAAAAAAAAGATACGAAAGCATGCCTTTGCTACTGACATCCATCGAAAACCCACGTACTCAGACTGATAGCTGCAATACAGCTTTTCACATCCACACTGCGCCAACTGTGCCGTCGTTGCTTCATTAGCGGATGTATTCAAAAGACTTTGTTCGGACGGACTTGAAAGAGGAAACGAATCTGGTAGACTGAACGAAATACAACAAGAAGGCAAATATACCAAAACGCTCATCGGTTAATGGGTGTAGGTATCAAACTCGTTACTAGGTGGACGGAAAAACGATAGACTTGTAGTTTCAGTTGATGTACTCATAAGCCTGAAAGGTTGAAGGAGTTCGAGATGGCTCAGTGATTAAAACGCGAACTTACCGACCGGAGGGTCCGTAGTTCGAACCCAACCTCGGCATCTCAACTGCTCCTGTCTAGACTTGGGCAAACTGACAGTACCTCAGCTCTCGTGTTTCTTTCAAGTGTACCGAAAGGATGTACTGAACGGTCGATTGGAAGGAAGTAGCCACAAATGTCAGGGTATTAACTTATCGTTGGTCATCGTCATCAGTCACCACGTAACGCATTTACATTCATAGGAGATTGGTATAGTGACACTGTTGTAAAGATGAAATACCATACCTGGGGTAGACCATACCTGGAGTCAGACGATTCCGTGCACATAACATCGATTGACTGAATGAATATGCAGATGTTCCTCTGATTGCGAGTTGCCCAGGAATTCAACTATGTAGTATGATTTCGGAAAAGTAGCTGGGGTCAGCTGTGACCTTGGATGTTTAGCCATCGGTAAGATCGGTTCGTGTTTTCTAATTTATGCCACAGATTGTTTTCGTTCCACGACTTTGATGTTCAACCATATTTCGTGTAGTCTTCGATTTATCCTCCACGTATTAGTTCATTTGCAAGGTGACTTGAGATAAGTGACCCACTCAACTCTACACTGATTATGGTGTTTGAACGTTTGCAATTCAACCGCAAAGGCCGGCGAACAAACCGACAACCAACCATACATTCCGCTAATTGGACAGTCGATTGATTCATCGAAACCCTTCTACCAACACCCACCTATATATCAAACGCAACACTTGCTCATCTTGTGATGTGTTACTTTGGTTCGCTTGTTTCCTCTATGTTAAGGACACGGTTCTGACTTAGTATCACGGCACACCTGAACCCTCTAACTCAGTGGTATTCACGTACCAGACAGATGCATGAACCTGCTACTCTCACCTCAACACAACGACGAGATAATCGGTATTAGTCAAGCGAAT
>NIRI02000039.1:177924-213605 GCA_003604175.2 Clonorchis sinensis | reverse complement strand
AGAACTAGTGGGTGAGCGGGTATACGGTGTCAGGTCTGCTCATTTAAAGATCTAAACCCCAACTTCACTCCACTTTTGCTACCCGAAACCAATACCACATAGCCAAATAGAGTCGATTCGTAGCCATCCTATACTCAGCCGCAGTAGCAGTCTCGTCAGCTAGGGGCTACTTTCTAAGAAACCGATAAGCCAGCGTGTTTGCGTTTGTAAGTTTCAGCATCCGATTTTATATAAATAAGCTTCCAAATCTCGGGCACGTACGTTGGAAACTGCTCTCGAGTTCAGGCTGTTCTGAGGCTCCATTCCATGCCTGTGAGATAGGTTTCGGCCTCATCCAAATAAATTCATGCTGAAGCATTTCAGTCCATCTTCGCTTCCAAAATCATGCCCACATATCGCCGAGCTCCGGTTGAGACAACGGTTGTCAAACATCTAAAGACGTCTTAGCTCCGCTGCTCGGACAGGCCAATTCTCACAGCCATACAACAAAACAGCCCGCATTGTAGCTTGATACACACTCCCTTGAGACTTAGGGATACACCATTCTGACGCCATAGGCGTCTCAAATTAGCAAATGCTACCCGAGCCTTGCAGATCTGTGTATCGACCTTATCTGTCAAACTACAATCAGAACTAATACAACTTCGAATGAACGCATAACGTTTCAGAAATTCGTATGTCTCTTCTTCAACTTTAAGTGGCTCGTTCAGTGCCAAACTCACGTAATAAACTCCAGATAAACTAGTCCGTCATCTCAGAGGTCCTACTCCCGTCAGAAAGTATATGCTTAGTTTTCCTGACCACACCACACCTTCATGATTATACCGGTTTGCTCTAGATCTCTTGTACTATAACAGCCTTCATTAGAAAACTCAGCCAGCGCGTGATCGCTTGTCTAATACGTACAAACCTACTCCTATCTTGTCTCGTTTAGTCACTTGTTGTCAACACCCTGAGGTGGTGAACGTCCAGTTTCTCCTCTGCAATAATGCAATTTATCCCATCAGATATCTCCTTAATCTCACCGGGATTTACTGACCTGATCCCACTCCCTCGTATTTCCAAGCTTCCAACATCGGCAATACCAGATTTGGACGCCCTGTTTGCTGTTACCCACTTCACCTGGTCAGTGATTTACTCCACCAAAGATCCCCAAACGGACCAGAAAAATACCTGCGATCCTATATTGGCTTCATCCTACCTCTACGGATTCCCATGGCCGACTAAAAAAAACCCGCTGCTCAAAGAATTGTACATTCTAACCCAATCACCTCAACCATGACGTCCGTTACGGGGCTGTCCAGAAACCCAAGTATGTCAGTGCAATGATGGCACTGCCACACCCAGTTCGATAGCACATCCGCAACTATTCCCTTCTCTTGGCTGTACCCTCTAGACCACTTGTTCCACTAATTGCAACTGCGAACAAACTCATGTTTTATTCTGACTGCAACGGCATGATCATGCCTGACGCTATGCCACCCACCATGTGGAAATACACATTATTATAAAAACCTTTCACTTTGCGGGTGCAAAGCGCACACAAGAAGATGGTATGACTTTGTCCAGTTCATCCAAAAACACATGCGCCGTTTTCCTGCTCTTCGAAGATAAGAACGATCTTCGCATACTCCAGATGGACAAGATTTCCGCCAGAAGATATTAGAAAACCAGTGTTTAGAAGACATTTCAGCGTTCGTCTCATCATCCTGTCGATCACGAACTTAGGTAGGAATGGAGAGAAGATGCTCCTACCGAGTGTTGAACCGCACAATCGGCCTTCTGCAGTACAGGAACGGAAAGCTGAAATGGAAACAACTTTTTTCGGATGCCTGTGCTTCCGGCTTGACCTTGAGCTTGAAGTAGCGTATATCCCGGGCAATCCCTCTATGAATCGAAAAACTCATTGATAAGAGAGCAAAAAGTGCTAACAGAGACTTGCTAAGGATACGCGGTTTAACGTCTCAGAGGCAACCCGTTTAGCAAAACTCCACGCTTTTCTTTAGACTGTAAATACGCTATTCTGAGGTCGCCTCATCAAACGAACGCGCAACATCACCAGACACTCACGTGTTTTCTTGATCCCACGTCCCTGCAAGCACCTGTACCCTTGTTTGCGCACGCTTCAGCAAAAGCAAAACCCTCATATCCACGTATGTCTATACCCGTTCGTACCGACCGCATGCCTATTATCTGTACCTGAATATCGATTACCGTTTTTGAAATTGAGCACTGTCGCCTCACTGCAGTAGTTAGGAATTGTGACCACTTTTGGCTGCTTGTTATTTTGGGTCGCAGCCTGACTGACATCATTATGCTTTCTAGCAATCTTTCCGAGTTTTTTCTTATTTTGGGTCCCCGATGTAGAACCACCTCGCGCCCTCGATGGACTCAGGAATTCCCTCGATCCATGCTGACATTAATTTGTCACGATACCTTGGCGAATCCTAACTGCAATGACAACCCCAAACGACTCACCCAAGATGTTCATGTACGGGGCTGTCCATGGGCCCAAGAACGGCGTCACGATGACGGTACCGCGACTACCATACCCAGTCTGATGGCTTGCACGTAGTTCACCATATGCATAATATTTGTCGGATGAGGGTGTTACATGCACCCACAAGACCACCTCAATCATTTTAATTTGTACCAGGACTTGAAAACACTGGCCACTCTATTGTGCTGTCTGCTTGTCCTGCCCATAAAAACTATCTCTCCCAACGTCACTATCGATGGTCCGGTATAGCCTCGCGCCCGACATAGTGTGTACTGTCTCTCATAAAAAACAAGGAACTTACTAGGTGTGACGAATTCCTTGGCTTGGTTTGGAAGGACACCTGCCACAACGATAGGAGACTTGCATATATAGGTCGCGAAGGGCTGCCCGATTTTGAGTTTTCGCCGACACGAAAGGGGCAATTTTTGTTCTTGTCATTTGGTGATTATTTCCAAGTGCAATACAAAAGAAAACACGTGAAGAAACCGGCTCTCCCATAGATTTCCCACCGCCATCAGGAAGACATCATGCGAAGCCACTGGCAGCCATTAATATATGAATTCCACGCCCATGGTGAACCCCGGGTACGTTTAAACAACTTTCACCAAAACCGAGGTTGCATGGGGAGATCTTACGGTCGCCACATACATGTAAAAAATGTAGACCTTCTTATTCCCTGGATAGTATCCATCACGGCTGGTGCGTGTTGGCTATTTTTGCCATGAACCACATGCTGCTTGAAGCTGACAGCCGTGACACGGGGACGGGTGAACCATACTCTTACATTTCTGTTCAGTTCACGTAGTAGGTTTTAGTTACACCAGGCCCTATTCATTATCCCGCCAGTTCTTGTTTATCTAATAATTACCTGTCCGCCGTCTCTCTTCGCATTAATCCCTCTTTGCAAGACTGAACCCCACTGATGCGTTTCTGTAATTTTGTAATCTATTTGGGCCACAAAACCTTGGACCAGTACTTTCTCCCTCGTGACTTCCGAAGTGTGACCGACGTTTTTACTCCCGTTTATTACCCTGTCTATGTCTAGCGGTTAACATATGAGCTCCCTGTGTTTCTGGTTGCCGTTCAGCCAGACGTTTGCCTTTTCTAAGCCATAAACCGAGGAAGTATTCCAGGCTCTTCCCTAAATCCTATGACCTCTCCCGCCCTATCCCAAGTAAAAAACTTACGACTGAGTTTACTGCTAGCAAGCTAGCTCCTGGAACAGGAGGACAAAGCCGGGAGCGGAAGCACTGGGGCTATGTATGTAACTTGGATGTGGGTTTGAGGATATTTGTTCCTGGATAATGAGATGTATTGAACCTTGCAATCTCCAGCTAGAACATCATTGAGGAGACCAAGGCGGAACGTATGAGGAGTGGCTGTTTAAGAGCTAATATTGTAGACATGATTGTGGGAGCGAAGATGCGTGGTATTATTTTGCCCGAACGATGAGTTGGATAGGGCCAAACCTATTTGACAGAGATGAAAAAGAGCCTCAGGGTAGCCTGAAATAGCGGGCGAGATTGAGGAGCCTTTTATGCTGGAGATCACAAAATAGTCAGACGTGAACGGTTTTGAACGGTTGTCTGTGTCCCACCGCTGAATTTGGCCCGAAGTTCCCTGAGAACGATCATCGTATTGTCACTTGCAGTTGGACGAGTGCTCAGCCTTCTCCTATTCCTCCTTCCTTGAGCTTCTTCAGGCTTTACCGCGGTTCTTGAAGGCTTTGCAATCTCGTTGAGCCACAAAGCCTAGGACGAGTAGTTTCTCTCTCCTGATAAGCAAAGCGTGGCCAACATTTTTTTACGGCAACCTACTAGCATCACTATGTCTAGTTGCTCCACACGAACTTCCTAGGTCTCTGTTTGCCCTGTAGCCCTCCGATTATCCGCTGTGGGCCATAAAGTTAGGAAGTATCGTAGGCTCCTCCGTGAATCCCATGACCTCTCACTTATTATTCTAATTACCAAACTTATGACTGAGATTAAGACTGCCTAACTAGCTCTTGGAAAGCGCGAGGAATCTACCGCCGCAGCCCATTCCCTTCAATCTAAGATGCTGAGGCGACTCTCTCGCAGGCGTTGCTTCTCTAACCCATCTACGATTGAAAATACTATATCCGCTGACAGGAAAACTCTTTCCGATCCTACTGCTATTGTAGAACCCTCACACGCTTAATCGCCAGCTTCTATGTTCCTTCCGCATCGACCCTTTCTACCCATTACTCCCCACCTAGTCCCGTAGTGACCGCATCTGGAGACGAGATAAGACACACGCTCTGCACACTCTCATTTACTTTGCCTGACTTAACATCCTCACGCGTCCGCCTTAGAGACTCCAACTTCCCAGGCACTGACATTAGCAATTCGCTTGTCTTAAAAGCTGGTGGCCCGGACATTCCCACCCTCATCCCTAATTTCTTCAATATCAATATCTCCCTTATCTCTGGCACAGCTCCAAGTCAGTGGAAGCACTCCACAATTGTACCTCACTATAACTCTGCTCCAAAAACTGCTCCAGCTAGCTATCGTAGCATCCACCATACCTGCTTGCTCTCCCGTACTCTGGAGCGCCTTATGAAAGTCCCCATCACGGGTTACCCGCTAGCCACCAAGACCCTTAACGATCGGCAGTAATAATAATAATAATGTTTATTCCCCAAAGTTTGGGTGACATACCGTCTGGTGATCATACGTTTACAGTCAGAATGAAGCATGACTGGGGATTTGCGGGTAGTGCGGATTGCGCAGGGACAATGTCATAAACAGAAGTGGAAATATCCGATGAAATAATAATAGGTTGCTTTCCCAACTTGTAGGGAACAATGGTCATGAGGTCCGACTAGTTCAAAGACCTGAACATGGCACGAACTAAAACTGAAAACTATTGCTGGCCATGAGTGACCTTGGGCGGTTGGGCAAATGGCTGGAGTCACAACGAGCAAAAGTGGAGATGGAGGTAGAATAATTCGAATTGGGAGCACATGGCGAGTTTTGTCTCAAAAATGTGGCTTAATCTGAAGCTGAGCAAACTCACTGTTGTAGGGAAGTCAGTTGCAGCAGATAGGTTGGATGGGGATGTGGTGTTAATGCAGGGGCGAACCGAACATCGTATACGGATTTGAACTTGTGGAAGAGGCAAGCCGAAATTGTGGCAGAAAATCAGGCTAGCCAAATTTGGGCGAAAATTCATCGGGTACAGAGAACTCGTCTCAGAGATGGGGCCGGATGAAAAATTTGCTCATAGTTGCGACTACAGGCTCGATTGGGCGAGGGGTTGCGGTCGAGATTTTGAAGAGAATAGTTGCGGGAGTGCCATCACACTGGGTATGACAGTGCCATGCCATCATTGCACTGACATGCTTCGGTTTATGGACAGCCCCGTAACGGTCGTCAAGGGTGCCGCGATCGGAGAAGGGATACGCAGTTCTGCGGCAGCTGGATCTGGTTGAGACGGAGATTGACACAGAGAGTCAGACGGATGCAGGGTCACAGATAATTTCCCTCGTTGGAGGACCGTGTGTGTGTAGACCGAGAACCAGCCAGTTTGAATGAATAACAGTCCTACGGGCGTTTGGGCAACTGCAGTAGAAGTTTGAAGCTTGGGAAGAGGGGAGGGAAGAAGATAGAATGAAAGCAGCAGCATGTGGCGAGTATCAGGAGGCATATGATAAAACAGTGTCAACAGAAAAAAATCTAAAGGGGATGACAGCAAGCTAAATGGACCCAGGAAAGGTGGATACGTTTGCTGATCTAGAAACCAAGTACTAGTTGGGAGAGTAGGTGCATAGTTTTAGGATAGTAAGAACTCTGTTGTCGAGGTAGCTAGCAGGGAGGCTAGACGTTGGACTAGTTGGAACGGGCGGCAGTTTTTAGCTTACCAAAGAATCATGACATAGGGTCTCCGTTGTGCAAAGAAAGGGGTTAATGTGAGCAGTGACAGTAGACAAGTAAAAAGCGGATAGGCAACAGGCTCCCAGATAATGGATAAGAACCGTGGCTTAACTGAGATCTACTACGTCAACCTAACAAGAGATTAAGATTAAGGATCACCAGTCGCCGAGTCACTGCTGTCAACTCCAGAAAACGAATGGTGCATAGCAAAAAGAACAGCCATTAGATGCTAGCTGTGACTGGTTGTAGTCAGGAAATAATAAGTTATTTGCATTTTGTGCATATGATCGTTATAGAGGACAAGAGGATAGAACGTGTGTGCTATGTTTGGATGGTGAAGTGGGCTTTAGATGGTGACCCAACTAAGACGAAGGTGGCAACTCCTTGCACGTCGACATCAGCCGTGAGCCTGACACAGTACCCTCAGGCTACTCCATGCATAAATATATATATATATAAGACAAAGACGAAAGGACACCTGTCATTCGCTTGTATTTCTCGGTGTTGCGAGACAAATGACAACCGGGACAGTCCAATCCAGCTACAGACCAACGGCAACAGTGCTCTTTTTTTGTGGCACGGCGGTCAGCTAACACACGTTGGGTCGATTTCTTTAATCATATTTCGTCCGCCGATGACGCCGGGCTGAGTATTATTCTTGTCTATCTTGATATTCGCAAGGCGTTTGACCAAGTCCTTCACAATGCTCTCTTCAACGAATTACGATCTACGGGGATTGGTGGCCCGCTACCGAGATGGTTCACTTCGTGCCTCACTGGGAGAACCTAAGCCACTGAGATGGGAAATCTCTCCTCATCACCTCGTCCGATCACCAGTGGAGTTATTCAGGGTAGTGAGCTTGGTCCCCTACCGTTCTTACTTTACATTATTGAGGTCACTGATTCGATCACCCATGGATCCCCTTTTCTGTTCGCTGATGACATTAAGATAGCCTACACGTTTAAGGCCAGTGGCTCTGTTACCACTCTCGCTAATATTCACGGATTCACGGATGTATACACAGGATCGGGGCTTCCGCCCACGTTTCCCGGGTCGGTTTTGTTCTTGTCGTTCAGCAGCTGTCGTTCACCTGAAAGGCACAAGTGAAAAAGGGTGTAGCACTGCTCTTTAAGTTCTCAGCGCGGGGCAGTATGCTTGCCAGCGCGCAGACTCGCGTGAATACGTGTCTAATAGTGTTTTGAACTGAGTTCTAGAGGGAGCGTGGACAACCGTCTGAGAAATGCTATTCCATGCAGCAACTACCCGAAATGAGAAAAAGTTTGCCTAGGCTCTAGGCTCTAGGCTTAAAAGTCTTCTTACTATATCCTCGCCGTGTGTTTGCTGGGTCAACGGTGAAAAACCTGATCGCCATGCCTCGTTCAAACAAGGCGTAAGAATTAGGTCACCTCGGAGGCGACGATACTCCAAGGGAAAGAGGTCAAGCACCGCGAGACGCATCTTAGTCCATGGACTTGAGGCCAGCGACCATTTTCGTAGCAGCTCGCTGAACACGCTCAATGAAGATTACGTCTTTCGTGCGTCCTGAGTAGACAACCGGGTTGGCATATGCAAGGAGCGGTCTGACATAGGCCCTATAGAGTATTTGGAAGTCCGTGCGAGTAATACGGGAGAAGGTGCGCAGAATCATCCGTAGAACAGCAAATGCCTTCTGGGCCGATTTCTCAAGATGTAGTGAGAAGGACATGTTTGGAGAGAGTTAGATACCCAGATCCCTTTTGGCATCTATCCTCGTGATGTCTTCTGGTCCTTCTCACCATGCATGACAAAGGAGCTCGCTGAGTCCCCTCCAAATGACATATGGACGCACTTTTCGTCATTCAGAGGAAGGTCTGATCTGCATTCTTTATCCCTCTGGTTCTCTAACTCCTGTCTTTCTTTAGTTTTTCCAAAATGCCAAGCTCTCCCACACCGATTCCAGATTCCTCCTGGGCTACTTATGCTTAATGGACTATCGATTCCAACGCTTCCCGAAGTGAGAGACCTAGGTCTTAGATATTCCTGTTTGTCTAGTTTTTTCCAACATGCATGATACAAAGTGGCTAAGGCCCACAAGCCCTGCGCCTTCATTCGCAGGTCCTTCCACAACAAATCATGTTTAATCGCCCTCTTTAAGCAGCTTGTAAGGCCCATTCATGAATCCAGCCCTGAATTCGCCTCACAGTATTCGCAGACATGCAGAATTTCTGTGGAAAATGTGCAGCACTCGTTCACCAAGTCCTTGTCTCCGGTGTCATCTACAATGCCCTGTCGTCTTCGCTTTTTGTCACTTGGGCTGAATCCTTCATGGCCGAGGCGCATTAGATTAAACCTAGGCCTTCTGCATCGGCTCATCTACCGACGGGCTTGCATGGCTGACTGACGTCCTGAATTTTCTTCCCGTCCACCCTGCAATATCCGCATCTCTGAATTTCTGCTCCCATTGTCGATCTGCCCGACTGTCTTCAGACAAAACTTTTTATTTTGCCTGTATTCCAAACTATAGAACAAGCTTCCCCATATCCGTGCTATATCATCTCATGTAAGCTTTCGAAAGACTCTCGATTCTCACCTTTCTACTGAGGGAGCCGAGTATCTCTCCGCGCCACAGCTTTCACCAGATACTTTCTTTGAACTAGGCCCCAAGCCCTTCTAATTTTGGATCTCACCGCAACTGTCCTGGTAATTGGTCCTAGCATGTTCGATCATCAACTTGAACCCCCAAGGGTTAACCCTCAAGTGAGTTAGCTACCCTCCATAAATCACTATCTTATCTTAACTCTTGTGCAGACGTTTACCTCCTGGAACTACTTTACTCTTCTGCAGACGTCCACCTCCTAGAACTACATCTTCACCTGCCCTCCGAAGCGTGGCTGTGTTGCAGATAGTGTCTAGCACCTGCCATCGTAATTGTTTTCATGCCCGTCTCCACTGAGCTCGTTGCATTTCCTTACATCCGGCGTTAGGCCTCTGTGCCCAGTCAACTTATTCCTAGTTCTTTCAAGCATGGTCCCATCCCTGATTAACTATGTCAGCTCTGTTTAATGTCTGGTGCTTTGATTTGACTAGATTCGACTAACCTTAGCCAAAACGAGGACTTATTTCCTGACTATTCAGAACCATTCCGCTTCCTCTGAGCACGTGCAGAGCACGCATAGAAAGTAGTGGGCCTAAAGATGGACAAAGAATGAAATACTTGTTTGGTACCAGTCATTCACACATGCACATAACACTGTGGTGCGTCTCTACTTAACATGACGGTTGACACCAACGCTTCGTCGTCGCTTAGTCATAGCACACAGGCTCTGATTATCTCCATTCTACTCCCATGACCAAAAATGAAGCTGCCGTTTTATTTGTCTCCGCGACTCACCTCTTCCAGTGGCTGCTTGCTGTTTGCGTGCTCGAAATTACCGAGCCGTTTTATTGGCCTGGCTTCTCCCCGAGTGCCTCCTGGAACTCAGAAGATGCTACTACTCTCATTCTATTCCCTCCTCACTCCCCCTCTTCTCAAGGTTCAAACTTCGGCTGTCGTTGCGCAAACACCCCGTGTAGCGTCCATTACGTTGACACTTGAAATTCCCCACGTTTATTCTGTCCCTATTTGTAACCCCCGCCCCATTTTTGTGTTTAGTGCGTTTATATGTACTGGTGCTTGTTTGTCCTTACCACTTCGCTCATTTGGCTTTGAGGTCATCCGGCCATTTTGTGGCCGACTTTGTGCACGTGTGACCGTCTCACATGAGAGCCTGTTTGCTCCTTTGGTTTGTACCTTTGTAGTCCAAGTGAACCATTTGTTTTGGACGAAAATCTACTGTCGAGGTTCGTATAATTTTTGAATCTGTCTTACATTAATAGTACCGTATAGAAACCCAGCTCCGACTTTGTTTTGCCTTCCCGGAGGTTCTGGTATTACGCGTCACTCGAAGATACCGTTCGCCCGTTACACCCCGTGCAATTCACTCAATGTGGTTTGTCCCCGGCCTACACTCATATGGATCTCCTACTGACTGGAAACCTTCCATGACTCTACATCGGCCTGACACTATCTGTGTCAATCTCCTCAACTAACCCAGGTCCAGCTGCAATGGAAATGAGTATCCTTTTTCCGATTGCGGCAACCCTCACGACCGTTACGAGGCTATCCAGCAACCGGAGTATGTCAGTGCAATGACGGCATGGCACTGCCATACCCAGTCTGATGGCACTCTCGCAACTATTTTCCTCAGAATCTCGACCGCAACCTCTCGCTCACTTGAGCCTGTAATCGCAACTACAAAAACAAATTTTTCGACTGGCCCTAAACGCCTCGTTCGAAACTGCTGAACCCATCGTTTGGAGTTAACCAACCCAGTCATTTGCCGTAATTCCCGGTTTCCTCTCCCACAGGTTAAATTTCCTTTACGGTGTCCGTTTTGCCACACGCATTTGCGATATCTCCCCATCAAAACTATGCTTTACAACTGACGTCTCTATAGCGGTGAGACTAGTGAGTCTACTCAATTTCATTTCGAACCATACTCTTGAGACGAAACTTCTCATTTGTCTCCAGATAAAATT
Source organism: Clonorchis sinensis (assembly GCA_003604175.2). NCBI lineage: Eukaryota > Metazoa > Platyhelminthes > Trematoda > Opisthorchiida > Opisthorchiidae > Clonorchis > Clonorchis sinensis. The sequence goes on along the minus strand of NIRI02000039.1, from coordinate 202,655 downwards.
CTTCAATTTTCATCCCCAATTTCGCTTTTTGTGACCCTGGCTATTTACTCGACCGCCCAATATCACTCATGGTCAGCAACAGTTTTCATCTGAAGTTCATGCCAGCTGGCGTCACCTTCGAACTATTCATAACAAATGCCCACTCTCCTCGTTTTTTTTGGTTCCCATACCTGCGGTGACACTTCACATAAGAAGCATGTCTATTTGGTTGTAACTTCCTTTCCATTTGCCTGCCGCGATCAGGTTTTAACGACCCAATCATGCCTCAATCAGCATGCTCCCTACAGGTTGGGAAATGACCCTGTTATTATCATAACAGGTACGAATACGAAAAACGGCCGCCGCCCGTTGAGTCGGGCTGTCAGGCCTATTTCGGGCTTCAGCCAAAGACGCGCGTGCGCACGGGCCTAATAATTACGATGAGCAGCCAAATCTAGCGACAAAGCGTGCGGTTGACACAAAGAAGGGCCACGGTTGACCTCATTATCCCGCAATTTCGTCGCGCCTCGGGATTTAATCGGGCTGATTGATGTCATGCTATTCAACCAAAAAAGCACGCATCAAGATGATGGTGATTCAGATAAAAATATTCGATATCTCGGCACCTCGTGACTAGCAGCGCATAACTGGGAATGGGGGTCGCTCACAGATATGGATTTCTGCACCAGTACTGCATAGTGAGCCAAGTTACCTTCGATTTACCTATGCTGCACGTAAGGCGAGTTTGCCGAACAACGATGCTACGCCGATATTTGGTGGAAAACTCATGTAATTTGCTACGTCCGACGAGTACAACGGATTTAAACGTTATTCATATATCCATCTGGGTATAATTCACACTGGAGATTCTGTAAATGCTATTCACTATTTGAAGAATACCGTGGACAGTAAAAATATGCTACAACGGGATTTCGCACTCTCTCATGAAGTGTTACTCATATGAAAATAAGTGGTGGTCGGTGACCTTGAAGGTGCATTCACTTGAACCAAATGTCCTGAGCAACGTCACTGTAGTGTACAGTTTAAATAAACCTACCTCAGTGTTTAGGCATAATTACTTTCCGTCTGCCTCTAGTGATTGGCAGATGTATTTCATTAATCACTGCTTCTCAGACTGATCCTTAGCATGCAGAAGCACTTTCCTCAAATACCTTTACATGTCGAATGAAAGTTCTTCCGCAAAAATGTCACCTTTTGCTGTATGTACGTTCAAACCAAATACAACCATAATCTGTCTCACTTTTTAAGAATCACTTCTAAGTGATCTCCCTTCTTAATTTCTGTTGCGTATTCGATTTTGCAGTTGCACTGCTATGGTCTACTTTGACTGTAGAGATACAGACCGAATGAGCGAAACAAGATTACGTGTGAGATGGCTAGGCGGGCATACGATCGGCCAAAAAGGCCAGACGACTTCTAGGTCAAACACCTATTCATGCGCACACACTAAGCACAAAGAGCAAACGTAGGGAAGTTTAAGAAATCTCCAAGTACTGGCCAATAAAAGCGTCATATAACGGTGGGTTGTTCAGGGACAAATCCTGCTGCACAGGGGTTCGCCGAGCGTCATATAACGGTGGGTTGTTCAGGGATAAATCCTGCTGCACAGAGGTTCGCCTTCGGTGATGGACGACCTGCTGTCGGTGTTCAAGTACACTGCACCTTGACCCAGATGACGGTTTAGGGACGCTGAAGTTCGATTCCGTGGCTTTGTAACCCGTTGACTAGTAGCAACGGCCGCTGGTGTGGAAAATCGATTATCATATAACGTCGACCGTTGTGGTGGTGAGCCTTTTCCGCTGCACGTTGACGATCTTCAGGCATGTCCTCAAGGCGAGTGCGCATATGACTAATTAATTTTTGCTGCCCAGCCTCCGGCCCACCTAGAGCGCGAACAGATGTGGCTGAAAAACGGTTCTAAAAGAAGGAACGTTGATATCTACTTGGACTAAAACACAAAGACCCAGCGCAGTGTGTCCCAGCAGTCTCTGTGGTTCCGCATCTTCAGCTCCATGGAGGATCAAATTGAGGACCGTGAATAAACACTAGTACTAATGTTGCAGAGCGCCAGTTTGAGCTAAGATGCTATGAAGATTTCATATGACACGTGTAAGGGCCACAAGTTTCCGTCTGTTCCCCTCTTAACGGAGCAACATGCGTTTCAGGCAAGTCTCGCAGTTCTTGAGGCCTGATGCTTAGTGGGCATCGACCACAAGAGATAACGCAATACAAACCAATCATTGGAGATAACGTTGTGTAAGCATGATTCTACGAGACCCTCGCTGCTGAAGTGATCGCCTTATAGGGCAAGTATTGTCCCCAGATTAATAGCCGCCTGTCTCAGAGAGATAGTTTGATAAAGTAGCTTATATCTTTTTCTCATTTTAGGATATCAAGAGCCCAACGAATACTGTGCAGCAAGAAGGCCGCACGCTTTCTGCCAGGACATATGTATTAAACAAAACACCCAATAAATTTCAACTTTCCATCTCGGCCAAGTTGGACCGCTGACTTTTCCCAGTCGAGGTGGATGGGTGCGTGTTAGTCAGTTGTTCGATCTAGGTGACATCTCATCGGTTTGTTAGGCATCGTGGGCATGTACCCGCATGTAAGTTGTGGGCGTCAGTTAGGTTATCTAGCCATCCGCTATGACTGAAGTAGATTACATCTGGTTAGTTGATTGGACCTTGCGGAACCTTAACCGCATGCTAGCCGTGTGCTCCATGTACGTTCTCATCACTGTGGTGTGCAAGCAACGACAGTCTCCTTCACTTAGGTCAGCACTTGATGGCTGGCGCTATACTGAGCGGGCTGCTATGTACATTATTATTATTATCGTCATCAGCCTCTTCTTACTGCGATGAAGGTGACGCGCATAAATGTTTTGATACCAGTGATCGGTCGAAGGAAGGAGTATCCCGGCGAAAACTCGACATGCTGGTGCTCGAGCGGAATACAAATTTGACTATCTCCACTAAGGTCTGTGACTATACCGTTGTCTTCCAACCTAACCGAAGGTACCTGTAAGCTTACAGCGGCCTTGCTCTATCCGTATAGATTCCCTTGACTAATCCAAATTCCCGACGCCCACATAATTGCACCCCCTTGGTCCAAAAATCCCAGCCATGTCGTCCGTTACGGGGCTGTCCACAAACCGAACTGTGTCAGTGTAATTATGGCACGGTACTACCATACTTAGTCTGATGGCGCATCCGCAACTATTCTCTCCATATTTCAGACCATTTCGCTTGGCATTCTTCAAATCCTGGCAGCAACTATAAATAAAATGCTTACGCGGCTCCAAACAAATATGATGCGAGTTTGTCCTAATCCACTAAACCTTGCCCTCGGATTTAACCGTCTTGGTGCATTTCTTGTTTTTCCTCACCACAAAGTCAATTATTTTCTTTACAGTTCGTATTTTGTCTCGTACGTTAGCGACACCAGTGAATCTACTGATTTCACCGTGCACTATCCTTCTGAGATTTAACCTACCACTTATCCGTATTGCTAATTTCTCCACTTGCTTATCCCCACTTACGCTTTTTGTGACCCCGGTCAATAATTCAACTGTCGAAAGCTAAGCAGTCTCAGTAGTGGCGTTCAGTTTTGGTTCAGAATAACAGTTCGAATCATTGAAATACTGCTGTTTCACCGAGTTTATTGTACTGCTTTCTTATTTTTCGCAATTTGCAGCTCCTTGTAATCGTGCCAGACAGGGTCCCTTAAGTTTGCCCTCCTCCGGTTGCGTTGTTTTCGGCCATTTTCAAATTTTAACGGCGTTATCTTGCCTGAATTTTGCACGTTCCCTTTAACCGAATAGTGCTGATAGCTGTATTCCACTGCCTTTGATGTTCACCGCATTTAGCCCGCGCCAGTTTAGGCAAGATCTCATCTGTGTAGGACAATGCCCACCTTTTCTGTGACCGCCCCGCTTCCTCGCATTCCCGAGCACTCATAACTAACGCCAGTCGTGCTTGTTTCTGGTCTAATTATTATGATCATTCCTGAAGGCATGACATACGCCAGCTGAAAATCAACGTTATTAATATTATAACGCTATCGGAAATATTTGGTGATCAAAAGGCACTGTTTAAAATCTGTTCATAAAGACAACCAGGAATAGGTACATCCGAAGTTCTGGACAGTGAAGGAAGAACGGCCCAAACTGTACGTTTTTGTCCCCGGCCTTTGGTGGTTCCAGGCTGCGCATATCGACCCAGCGGCTGCTTACCAGAATTGTGGGAGATGCCGACGTGACGTCGCGGACTTTTACCGCAGTATTTCAACGCCCCATCCACTTTAAGCATGACGGTGATATGACCGGTCAGTCGCCTGCCACTTTTCTCTCATCGAGGAAGACCGAGAGGAGGCCTCTCACGGTCTGCTGACATCGTGGTGTGCGGTATCCCGGTCGCCACACATGTATGGACGTCATGAACATACTAGGCTGCGGTAGGGATTTGCGTAAATCTCAGCAGCCGCTGTTACCATTACTCTACTTAATCATGGCTCAACTCGGTTACAACAACATTTGAGGATGATCCCACGTAGAGAGGGACATTTTACAGGTGTTTGTGAGCAGCGCCCCAGTTTTATTTGCAGTCCATGCGGGTTTCGACAGCACGCTGTCTACTGAAAGCAAATTTCGCAAGGCTGACTGAATTTACGATTTACAACACTTCCCGGGGGTCGAAGGGAATCGGCAAGGTCGGTTGTTCCAGGCGTTTTAGTGGCCTGACGACCAGAGCTGCATTTTACTCTGAATTATATCACAAGATTGATTTAACGAGATTGCTCAGTATCGATAGGCTGAATCCCTAAGAAGGGTCAATAATCCCATTACTGAGACCTTGATATTGGTAAATAAAACATGGTTTGGCCTATCAACGCGGCCCCTTGCGTGCAGTTTCTGGAGGTTAACCTTCATGAGCCTACGCCGCGCAGCGTTTGCTACAGGGCCTTCACTAAAGCTACGCACCCACATTCACCAGCAGGCTCAGTTATTGCACAAAAATGAAGCTCAGACTATCCTTCATCCTTAATGCTAAACCAAGTTTTGCACCAACATACACCGTACCGTGAGCAGCCCTGCCCAGTTATGGCCGGGAAGTAAGCCGACTACAGAAGATTTGTAGTCTTGATACCTGAAGAGATTTACGGAGCCATCCAATTTTGCACACACCTATCTACTAGTTTTAGTGACACATTGGATACTCACCAGCGAAATCTTCCTCCGAACGCCATGTTTGGCATCCACTTAAGCAAGCGTCTTGTGAGACTGATTTCACTAAGACAACTGTGCAATCCGAAGAAGCGGGCATACCTTAGGAGCTTTTTGATGTCAAAATGTGCAACAACGTTTCCAACCATACTCGATTGCCATTTGGTGTTAATATGGCAACAGCCATAATTCAACAGACCATGGCACCGCTTCTTTGGCGACCTAACCGTCGTTAGTTTAGGCCCCGATAAACTAGGGCAACACTGACTACGCGCCTTTCCGTATGTATGGATACGGCATTAAGATGCACCGGGAAAAATACATTTCTTCATGCGGTTGATAAAGTATTTCGGCTTCGTCGTTTTTCAGCCTAGACGCCACCAGACGCAAAGACATTTGGCACCGTTAAACTCGTGCCGGCAGCGCAGACACGACATCAATTAGGTCGCTTAATCTTGTTTACGCAAGTCACGTGTCCCCTGGAAGTCTCAATAAATTAACTTACTCCAAGGGACCATGAGTGTATATCGTCGAAGACCTGTCAACGCACCTTTGATCCTGTCAATTTCACGATGGTCTCTGAATTGTTTCGCTCTGTAAGAGGAAAGCGTTTAAAAATAAGACGCTCCGAAACTCGGCATTAGCGCGATGGTGTTGTACGTGCTCTTCCACAGGAACGAGAAATGCGTAGCATACGGGTCCAGGTCCCTGACGCCAGCAAAGCGCGAGTACAGCGAGACAGAGAAAGACGTCTTGACGATCGTAGTTTTCCTCGAGGCGTCGTTTAATGCGCTCCAGGGTTGTCAGTTAAACTCAACAAACGATCATAATCTAGTTTTTGTTTTAAGGGAAAGCATTCTTTGGAGTTAGATTGCATGAACCGAATTCCAAACTGCATTTCCTAATTTGATGTTTTTCTCTGACATGAAGAAATCACTTACCTAGAGAAGAACTCATTAAGATGACGAACAGAACCGTCCTGATCAACGACATTTACGTCCATGAAATGATCACACTGAGGAATTTCTTAGCCTTGCAGGATCATTACTGGCATATCTGTCCGCGGTTGTTATTTGGGTGTTTTTTCCAAAGTGGCCAACCTCCATTCGAGTTTTACAGTGCTTTTTTAGTAACATGAGCTTCCTTTTTTTCGCTTAACAATAAAAATCTATCCGGCGGCACCACCGATTATTCTTATGATTTGGCGGACCTGCATCCTAATGTTCGCATAAACCCCTGCCTATTCAATAGAGCCCACGTCATACCAAGTTGTTCAATCAGACCAAAGATGTTCGTTATCCTAAATAAGCCTGTCCAACGAGCGGCTCCGATATGTTTTCCAGCATCGTATCTTTTGATTGTAATACTCGTCTGGAAATGCTCGAACTTCTTTTAGACTGTCGTCATCTCATAGCTAACCTCTCACTTACAACTTGCGTGAACCATGTTTGGCAGATAAGTTTTTTGCCGCTAATACGCTATGGGAACAAAATAAGGTGTTTCTCGCAACCATTGTCCTTAGATCACATATTTTCATTTTTGGTGGTCGGTGCGTGGATCGTCCTTCCAGCGACATTTGTCTATGCCCCATTTGAAGCCCAAATTAAATCAATTATGCGCTTTGAATATAAATCCCGGCACTGGCGAACCTACTTCCTAGCGCCTACAAGAGGTGGTTTAATACTACCGCCTTCTTTTGTACCTATCAGGTGAACAAAATCTGCTGAACATGAAGACCTAACTCAGCGTTGATATCTTGAGCAGAAAGCTCTATCACCACCGCGAAACTAAACTTTCAAGTTCAGGCGTGCTAGAAATTTTTTTGTATTCTAGCCCATCCATAGATTTTTACTTATTTGTTATACTAGATAACTATTTATTTACGGTAGTTTTCCAGCTAGTCGTGATCACAAAGGCTATTGGCTGTCCCCCTTCATTAGGCCTAGTCTTATCTGTGTCAGTTTCCAGTTCGTCGAGCACGTTTGGTCCTCATCGGCATAATCGTCCCTGTCGACTTGCTGCCACTGTCCCACGCTTCTACAGTCCTATCTAAACTACCAGCTCGCATCGTTGGCTAAGACTGACTGAGACCCTTGCAATACTATTTAGAATTTCCTTACTACTGTAGAGCGCTCTCATCCGTATTCCCTTAAGTCAAATGTTTGTTCAACCTGCTCCGAAGTACCTTATCATGACGCCGCTTCCGCCTTCCTCCTCAAAGCGGTTGCTAGACCCCGAACCCCTGTCATCTCTCTCCCCAGTATGTTCAAAGAAGCTTTTCATATCCAGAAGACAGCTCCCAACCCTCTCACCTTTCAAGGTCGGCAAAGATGGCACTCCAAGCAACCTCAGATTGTTCAGTAGTACCAACTGACATATTTGCCTCCTCAACCCGGCACCACTCTTTCCTCCCCGTCACCAGTAGGATTTCAGGTCCTGAAAGACCTGGAAAATCATAAAGCACGTCTGCACAAGATGGAACATGAAATGTCCTTCTTCCGAACCACAGCCTATAGCATGTCTTCTAAACCCTGAAGCAATATGCGATCCAGCCACCATGGAAAAGTGTCAGTCCTTATTGACACGGCTGCCGTTGAGATTTGTCACCGCACTAAATGCTGTCATCAGGTCCTAGTATTCAACGCGCCTGCTTGATTTCCACTTGAAAATACCAAAACTGCCGTCCTGACTGCATGTGCTTGACACCACGTGCACAGCTCGACGGCTCCGAAAATTAAAACCATCCAGGTGCTGCCCAATAATACTGCAGTTCCAGAATGAAAACGATGCCGTGCGTCTGCTAGCATCGCGAGCTCTTCTTTGCTCTACCGAAAAGTTCCGAACCATAAAAGTTAAAGCTGCTCGAACTCGAATCCAAGAAATTGCTACCATCTACGCCCACCTCTGACGATCCCTAAATACCTCGTCAATTCATGTGATCAACGAAGCGATCAACCCCCAATCGTGCAGACTACTATTGCATCCATGAATGAAGCTCACAGGTGTCCCAGCACAAACCATCGGCCACCTTGTCCCACTACAAACTCGATCCCATATGCTGGCGTACCTAAACCTGTTGCACCATCAACCGCCGGTACATGAGTTGACGCTCCCTTGGTCCCCTTAAAATCTCAGTGTTATGTGATTACTCCCAGCACTGGACCAACACCAAACTATTCAACACTCTCCAGCTTCATAGCCTTACAAGACCCTGAGCCCTCCACCGCTCCTACAAATGGACTTTCTGCTTTACCACTCATAAAAACGCCAAACGTCTCCATCAGCCTGGTAGAACTCTCTCCAGGTCCTAAAACGACTGATGTGGTACGACTCCAAGCCAGAGCAATGACTACACCAGTTGTCGACAGCACTCGTTCTCGTCGCAGACCCCCTGACCTGCTGTCCCTCCGCATTCCACCTCCACCAAAGTACGCCTTAGGACCCATGCATTTACTGTCAAGGCCGCGATACGTAACGCACCCTCATTTGCATCCCCGAACATCTGACCCTTCGTATGCTGTCGTGCCTAAACCTGTTGGACCATTTCTTTTGATTCGCGCGGTGGTTACTATAGTAGTCCATTATCCATTTCTTCCTTCGATATGCGTAAGTTGGAAGTCTTCCGCCAATAATCACCTCCTACAGAAGCACTTATATAAACTCGAGTACACAAAAATGGACTCACGCCAAACTATCCAATAACTTCTTGCTTCATGGCCTTACAAGACCCTGAACCCTACACCGCTCCTGCAAATGGACTTTCTGCTTTACCATCCGTGAAAACTGAAAATGTCCCTATCAGCCCTGCAGAGCTCTCTCCTGGTCCTGAAGCGACTTATGTGGAACGTCTCCTAGCCAGAACAATGACCGCACCAGACGTTGACAGCACTTGTGACCGTCGCAGACCCCTGACCTGCTGTCTCTCCGCGTTCCACCTTCGCCAAACTACACCTTTGAACTCAAACACTTATTGTCAAAGCCGCGATACGTAACGCACCCCCGAGAACCTGTCCCTTGTTCTTCACAAGACAAATGGACTTTGCTCCGGCCTCCCCATAATTACATGACAAGTACGGCAAACCACACGTACCGCAAGCTTGACGAAACCTCACATCCACAAAATACCGGCGGCCAGCTCAGACACTTATGTACTTTCACCATCCACTTTCGTTTCAACTGTAGACCATTTTCGGATGTCATCCATTTCCCCACACCCGCCGCCTCTTTTTGCACCATATCACTCTCCTCATCTGACGATGCGCATGATTTGGCGTCTCAAAACACTTCCCAACCACTTCCAACTCCGAACCCTTTCAACTGTATACCAGCCTTCCAGAGGTATTCCTTACCCCATAATGAACCTCATACTCTACCTTCTGCCATGGATTCTTCATCCAATATTCACCCCCCTAAACCCAGTGCTGAATACACCTGGACCCATTCCGGACACCTGCCTAGATAACTATACTTCATGTACCCTTACCTCACCCACAGATTTCCCCCTAGTACCAAAATCCACCGTAGGCGAGATTAGTGAATTCCCAATTAGTGTGGTGTGCTCCCCAATGGAGCTATCAATGATACTGGTTAACGCTCGCTCACTGCTGCCAAAAGTCCATAATCTCCGTGCCATTATCACCGTTGCACAACCAAGCCTGATTTGTGTGACTAAAACAAGGCTCTCAGTTGAACCTCCAGAGAGGGCTGTTTCAATCCCGTGTTATAATACCCACCGGTGTGACAGGAGAAACTCAAGGGGTAAAGGCTGTGTCCTCTATTCCATCTCGGAACTTGGTTCAACCCCCATTGATGATTCCGGCCTAGAAGGTATTCAAGAGGCCATCTTGATCGCCATAGAACAGACCAAATGACCTGTTATGGTAAGCTGTATCTACCTACTACCAGCCCCGTCTCCAGCTTCTATAGCTGACTCGTCCCGTATTATCTCCACTTCACATGCCCTTCTCATTCGTCTAAATCTGTGCTGGGTGACTTCAACCTTCCGGATATTTCCTGGTCTGTCACTTCGGGCTCTGCTCGGTACGCCTCGCTGCTTGCCCAACTTAGTGTAGAGGGTTAGTCCTAGATTGTACGCAGCCCTACTCGTGGCCTACATACCTTAGACCTAATATTCTCAAATGAGGGTCATCTGGTGACGGCCGCAGTCGGTCCGCGCTTCCCAGGTACTGACCACTGCGTCGTTTCGTGCAACGCAGTCAGGTGTGGCGCAGCTGTTCCTTCGAGTCCTTCTCTCTTTCACCTCCTGTCTCCAGATATCTTACTGGCTTTTTCATCTTTGCTGGCCCAACGGGACTGGAACCACTTCTTTCTCTCATCAAACACAAAACGCATTTGTGACATCTACCAAAACCTCTTGAACTCTCTCCAGCTTGCTTCTCCCATTAAAAGTTTTCATCCTGATATCTCTCCTCGTAATAAGTTGCCAAAAGCCCTGGATAATATAATACACCGAGCTGGCAGAGAATATCGGAAATCTCGGGATTTCTCATTAATACTTCGCATCAGCAACCTCTCAAAAGACCGAGAGTCCTTACGGGCATCCCTCGAATGCCGCGAAGACAGCACCACTCCCAAGGACCCTTCTCGCTGTAAATTACTCAGCCGCCTACTCCGTGGCCGCTGTACCCCAAACTGCCACTCAGTTACTTGTCTGCGTTCCACCGACGGTAGTTTTACCGCCGATCCTGTCAGTACAGCCGACCACCTAAACAATTACTTTGCCAGCCATTACCTACCCCTCTTCTTAAACTCAATCTCACAGTCTCCGCCGAACATTTAACATCTCCACAACAGAGTGACCGCCCGTCTCTTATCAACGTTACCGTCTCCCTAGCTGATGTATTAGCCATTCTTCAACCCCTCAAGGGCTCCGCCGTGCCGAGGGACGACGGCATACCATCACGTGCCCTGAAAGATGGAGGTGAAGACGTCAAAACCCTTGTCTTAAATCTTTTTAATCACTCAATCAACTCTGAAATCGTCACATCCCAGTGAAAACAATCTATTATTCGCCTTCTTTTCAGATCCGGATCGAGGAAAACTACTTTCAACTACAGAAGGAGCCATCATACAACTATTTAATGCGAACCTTTGAAAGTCTGGTCAAAGACCCATTAGTGAGGCTCCTCCGAGCTACAAATTCCATAGATGACCGACAATACGGATTCCTATCTCAGCACTCCGTCAATGGCTCCCAGCGTCACTACTATAAGGCCGTCACAGCAGCCTATGATGCCGGGCATTTCATTGTTACAGTCTATTTGGATATCCAGAAAGCCTTTGACCAGGTCCCTCATGCATCCCTGCTGAAGAAGCTCAATCCTGTTGGCATCACTGGATCCTCATTTCAGTGGTTTACCTCCTATCTGTCTGATAGGTCCCAGGTAACCCAAATTGGTGACAAACAGTCATTCTTATTACCGATCACCATTGGGGTCATTCAGGGGAGCGTGCTAGGCCCCATCCCCTTCCTACTATGTATCAACGACGTCTTCGACGCTGTATCCTATGGCAAACCCTTTCTATTCGCGGACGGTATAAAAATCGCTTACACATTTCCTCCTTCTGCTAAAACTCTTGCCCTTCGCCAGATCCAGCAAGGCTTCGACTCTGACTCACTGGCCGAGTGTCTACAGCCTAAGCTTCTCTTCTTCCATGTCCCATGTAACTTCCTGCCGCTGCTCCGTCCAAGCCGATACGTTCACAATTAATAAGAACCCTGTCACTCATTCAACAGAGACCAAAGACCTTGGTCCCAGATACTCTTGCACCTTTAATTTTTCTCATCAAGTCCAGTTCCAGGTTGCCCGGGCATGTAGGCTCTGCTTTCCAATATTACGCTCCTTGCTTCTTCGAGACACAAAGGTCGCAAGTTTTAAGCTATGCGTGCGACCAATTGTGTAATTCTGTCCTGCATTTTCTTCTTTTTATACTCCAAGTTGTAGGCTGGCGCTCGAAAACCACCAACGTTCATTCACCAAAAAGTTATTCTCACAGAGCAGCCCTCCCTCCCACCGCTCCCGCTGTATAATCTTAGGCCTTGAACCACTTTGGCTCAGATGATTAAAGCTAGATTTAACTCTCCTACATAGTTTGTTGTACCGAAATGCTTTTATAGCAGAGGCTAGACCAAGCGTAAAATCATGTACACGCTATAGATTCCGTAAATCCAACAATCGCTTAGTGGGCACTCCAGCGCGGACAAACCTAAGCCACCGCTTCCTCCTGGTTTACTACACTCGAATTTAGAACAGTCTTCCAGATCGGTTCCGAAATATCACTCACCGATACACGTTTTCACAGTCTGTAGATGACTCTCTTAGGTGTGAGGCCGCAGCCGCCCTACTTAATACACAACTATCCCCTGATCTCTCTTATGAACGGGGTCCAGAACACCTCTGAGTTTGACGAGGGTACACTTAGTGGACAGCAAGCATTTTTAAATTAAAAATAAGCCACCAACTTACTACACCTTGCTATCTCTTTGACTTACTTAATGCAGCTTATACCAGGTTGCTCCCAGCTAAGTCCCTGCCCTGGACTACTCCATCCGTTCTGTTTAATGAGTGGTGCCTCGTCTTGCCCAACCCCAAGTAACATGGACTAAGCATAGGTCAGAGTTTCTCATGCCTGAGGATGTAGTATACGCCACACAACCCATTCAGCAAACGCAAGAAACATTGCAGTACGCCTATGTTTGGCTCGATAGCTCACGCACCATCGTCGTTTAACCATATTCACAAGCTCTGGTCATTTCCGTCCTGTTCCTGGTAGCTACCTCCTCATTTGCCTCCACGACTTTCCATTCCCAGAAGCTGTTTGCCCTTTGCTTGTTCGAAATGACTGACCTGTTCTACTGGCCTGGCTTTCCTCCGACCGGATAAAATGTCTGATAGCTGGAGTTCTTTTTTTACTGCACAAGTCGAAATCATTACTGTATGGTGGCACGCCACCATGCAGATCTGGCACCATGCACGGGGGATAAAAACCTGGTGTGGTAGTCAGCACGTCCTGCAGGGAGGGTCACCCTGTTGCGTTGCACCATGGTGCGTTCGTATACCCGCCGCCTTTTCAGTAGCACGGATGCTTTGCCTATCGCCAGTGGTTCTGAGCATGGCCTTTAATCCAGGAAATCACTAAAAGAGCACTGTTGTTTTCTGTTTGTTGCTGTTGGGCAGACTCGTCCCGGTTGTGCCATTTGTCTGGCAAAACTATAGACTACAGACGATGAAAAGAAGAAAAAACTGGGCTTTTGGCTGTTTGATGAAAAATTAAAGAAATTCGTAAAAAACAGATGGGATAACCTGAAGACTCTGATGCCCGTGGCTTACATCGACGTACGGAGCTGTAGCTGCTTTCGTCACAACTGGGGTTGTACCGCACCAAAGCGCACTTAGTCAACCAAACAAAACACATGCACCTACCTACTACTCCCAGGAGTGAGCATATGAAATGAGAAATATATGTATACAGAAGTCCCACACCCTCCAATGTTGGCATGCATGACTACGGCCCAAAGACTATTTATTCGCCGTGCACCACTTGTAACTTAAAGCTGATAGCAGTGCTTCGGGTACTGGTGACTATTTCTGTTACACTTTCGTTGCTTCCTAGGTTATTGTTCTGCCCAACTCAAGTGATACATATCAGAAAAGCTAGTCCGTCACCTCAGAAGTTCATCCCCGTCAGTCCTTACACATTTACTTTTCCTAATCCACCACCTCTCCGCGAGCTTATACCGGTTTGCACTAGATCTATTGTACTTTATTGTCATATGTTAGCTAACTCAACCCTCGCTTGATCCCCGGTCTACTAAGTACGAATCCATCCCTGTCCTATCTCATATAATCACATGTTGTCCCCACCCTAATAGCGGCAGACGTCTATTCTTTCTCTGGTGTCTCCTCAAACCCACCATAGTTTGTTACTCTCACCCCATTCCCTTGTCTTCCCAAGATTTGGACTCCGGCAATATCAGGTATGGACGACCAGGTTGGCTGTTATCCACGCTCAGAGAATTGCGCACCCCGCCCAATGACTTTAAATGTAACGTTCGTTACGTGGCTGACCGAAAACCGAAATATATCAGACCAGCGATGGCGCTGCGCTGCCATACTCAGTTTGGTACCACCCGCAACTGTTGCCTTCCATCTCTCGACCGTGACCTCTCGCCCACTCTTTCCAATAAATTCAAATACGAATAATGCTCCTCACCTGGCCCCAGCTGCCTCCACGCTATGTTCATTTCAAACTTCTAAACCTGTCGTCTGCATGTAGCCATTTCGGTGAACATTCAATCTGTGTTCCGCACAAAAATTAAAATTTTTTTGTACAGTTGGCGTCCCGGCTCATCTGTTACCACCATCTCACTCTTCCAATGGAACTATTATGCCCGACTCCACAACGGCGCCACCAGTGAGCCACTACATTTTCACTGTATACCATGTTTATGAGATCCCTGTTACCATTTACCCGCTTTGCTAATCCCTCCATTTCACCATCCCCACATAGGCTTTTTGTGACCCTGGCCAGGAGCCCAACAGTCCAAGGCCGCGAAGCCTCAGCGGTTGTTTTTGGCTTCAGTTCAGTTTGATCGGCTGGATGACGCTAACTTTTCTGCTTCACCAGATCTGATGTTCTGATCTCTGATTTTTCGCAGCTTACATTTTTCTTGTCATATGTCAGGCAGGAAGCCCCTTGTTTTGCCCTCCCTGGTTTTGTTTTTACCCGGCACCTCCAAATGTCAACGATGTGATGTTGTCTCAGCTTGATATGTTCCCCAAAAGTGAGATAAAGTCCTAGGAAATGTTTTCCTGCACAGGCGTGACCAAGTGTACATCGGATAATATCTACTATTTATGTCATTGGTTCTTTTTTGCGCAGTCCCCAGTACTCAGAAATCCCGCGAGTTATACTTTATCCTGACTGTAACATTATAATCTTGTCTGAGCCCTTCCCCACCCAAAACCCCCTGTACCCACAGTCCCCGCCTGTCATGCTTTTGTTCTGACTGTAACCTTATGATCATGCCTGACGGCATGTCTCCCACAAGTTGGGAGTAAACATCATTAATAATATCAGCAAGTAAAACCCTCAAGCGACTTACATAAATCTCAAATTTTATTTTCTAACATCAATTTTTGTTCATTGGTGAATTCATAGAAGGTTTTGTGGATAAAAATGGAACCTTGTTTAATAGGTTGTTATTGTTACGCCAGGCGTTTATTGTTTGCTTTGAATGTCATTAAAAACCTCAAGTCCCTATCGCATGCATCCAGCGTAAACACCGCGACGTGGAACGCATCGCGGAACAAATAGCATCCTGCTACATCCTGGACATCCGAGTCACCGCGATCGGCGTGGCCAACTGGGTGTACGAGGGACTTTCCATTTCGCTGTGGTCAGGTTTGAGGCTTTGATTGTCGGGGTCTTGGACGACAACTCTGTTCACAACCAAAGAGGCCGCTTTTGACGGAGTGGAGCTGGAGATTGGCGGTTTTGCAGTCTCAGTGGTTGTACGGTTATCGCAGCATTCCCCAATGTCGAGGTCAGTGTATGTGTGGTTGGTTTGCCGGTTGGCTTCGCCGCTTGACTCCACTCGTCTGAACCAATCCAGCTTAGCTGTGACTTGGGTGTGGAGTCCACTGCTGATCTTTTGTCGTCTGTTACGGAAAGGGGCGCTGATAACTCAAAGTACATTGGGCATTCCGTCCATGTGAGGATTGCCCCCTCCAGAGCATCGCTTTCTTTGGAATTCGAGGGGCCTGCGGTGGCTGACTAGAAACTGCTATCCGGAATCGTGGTCGATTGCCTAGGAGTGCTCTCAGGAGCACAAGGAACTATAACGAAAATCGGTTTGGCCTTAAGTTTTGGATCAGCCGAACTGGCGCCATCCGGAAGCCTTTTTCGCACCTCTCCCCTAGAACCGCTGTGGCTTAGCTTTCGTGCCTCTAAAGGGCGATCCTCAGATAGACGCCTGATCGTTGGGTAACCCTTTTGGATGCTGACAGCCCGACCCAAGATCTTCTGTACGACCGACGGCGAGGAAAAGGTAACTAGAAGCCCAAGTGTCCGCTTGCTTTTCTTCTTGCGTAGCCAGTCTGCGTGAGACGATTCGTGATCAGGCTTTGAAGGGACGCTGACAAGTAGCGATTGTGCCTGCTTCGTTGGCGTGATTTTTCTAGAGGATGACCCCCAAATTATAAGTCTGTTCCCCCTTACGCGCCGGTCCACTAGAGACGTCGTGGCGGCCTTTATTGCCGCATCGGAGAGCTGGACGACCTTCTTTGCAGCCAGCGGACCAGGAGTGGATAGTTCTAGGTACTCGCTCAGCGATGAACGTTCTTTATCAACTTTCGTCCAGATCGCGGCGTTCTTTGTGTTTGCGTCCGTCAGAGCTTTAGAGAGAAGCTCCAGTTTCACCGCGAGTACATCGATTAAGGAAAAGCACTTACACTGGACTGTAATTCGGTAGTGGCGCATTGGTTTTGTTTTTTATGGCCTTTTTCTTAGTTTGTGACTGCAAAGCACCCTTGGGTTAGAGGCAACTGGCGCATTCAAACGGGTCAGGAGAGTTAGACAGTTGGCTCACCTGGTCGTCCTGTAAACCCCTGCATTTAAAGTGCCACCAGGCCTTGCATGTGTGGCATTGCGTACGGCGTCTCACATTCGACGGAATGCCATTTCGCCCACATCTGTCGTGGTCCATCGATGGTTGCAGAGAGTAGTCCGTATTGACTAGTGACATGATTGCGACTAGATGCAAAATAGGAACTAGGTGCAAAGTAACAGAGGTTATTACGTGAATGTTATGTTGGTGTGAGAAACTTTGAACAGTGAAAGAATTCTTTCACAAACTTGCACGAGGGACAAACGAAACCAATTTCGAACGTACTACGCGGGTCCGCCCTGTAGTTAAAAATAGTTTTCCTAGATCCGTATTTGAAGCACGGGTGGAAGATAAATTGCTTTCATCGGGAGGGGACGGGGTGGAAGTCCACTGTCCCCCTGAGCAACGGTGTCCTAAAAATTTGGAAGGGCAGAAACAGTAGCTAGTGCGATTGTTATATTGCTAGGAGACAGTTGGCTACTATGAACGTCAGCAGTTGCAATGTATGCGACAGGAGGAATAGACTTCAAGTTGGGAGGAACAGACAAGTAGCCGCCAGCGAGGTAAGCGTTCAGATGGTATTCCATATTGGCAGGATCGGAGATAGGGTTACCTTTGTTGGAACGCAAACAAGCAATTGAGTAACTGTTTGTGGTACAACGCCCACGGAACAGCCGGCTGAGTAATTTGGTGTTAAAAGGGGTTCTGGGAACGGTGCTCTCTTCTCATCGTTAAAGAGGTACCCGAAAGCACTCCCGGTCAGTTGAGAGCTTATTCGTGTGAACTATTAATGAGAAGTAATAAGATTTCCGATGTTGCATGCTAGCCCAGTGTATTCTTCTATCCGAAGGCTTTAATAACTTATCATGGCAACGGATACTGCTGCGAAACGTTTTGTGGGAGCAACAAGGTAAAGAGGAGCCAAAAGGTTTTAGTAGATCTCACACACGCGTTGTGTTTATTAAGAGGAAGAAGCTGCTTAGTCATGGGAGGCCAGCATAGATGAAAAACCTGTAAAATGTTTGGAGAGGGGAGATGAAACAAGGAAGGACTCGGATAAGCATTTGGGCCATAACTGACTGCGTTGCAAGAAACGACGCGGTGAGCACTTCCTGGATGGCGTGGCTCAACTGCAGCTGTAGCCGGATGGCCATCGTTCGAGAATATTAGGTTTAGGGTATGTAAGTCAAGAGTGAGGCGACGTACAGGTTAGGACAAGTCCTCTAAATTAAGTTGGGCATGCAGCGAGGTGTAATGAGTGGGACCCGTAGCGGGAGACCAGGAAATATACGGTAGGTTGAAGTCACGCAGCACAAAATTATACGAAAACGAAGGACATGTGCAGTGGAGAAAATACGGAACACTTTTGTTTCCTCGGCTAACCTGAACTGAATCCCGCTGCCCAAAGAACTGCACACCCCATCCCACTCACCTTAAAATGTGACGTCCGTTACGGGGCTGTCCAAAAACTGAAACATGTCAGGCCAATGATGGCACGACACTGCCATACTCAGTTTGATAGCACACCCGCAACTATTCCATTCCTTCTCTCGACCGTGCCCTCTCGCCCACTCGTTCAATTAACTGCAAATACGACGAACTCCCCAATTGATTCCAGCTGACTCCATGACACATTCATTCCAACCTGCTGAACTGTTGGTTGAAATTTAACCACCTCTGTGTCACTGTGCTTCCCACGAAATTCAATAATTTTCTATACAGTTCGCGTCCCGGCTCGTGTGTTGCCACCATCTCTCTCTTCCAAAGAAACTATTATGCCCGACTCCACAACAGCGCCACCAGTGAGTCACCACAGTTTCGCTGTATACCATGTTTTTGAGATCCCTGTTACCATTTACCCGCTTTGCTAGTCCCTCCATTTCATCATCCCCACTTACGCTTTTGTGACCCTTGCCACGAGCCCAACAGTCCAAGGCAGCGAGGCGTCAGAGGTTGTTTTTTGGCTTCAGTTCAATTTGATCGGCTGGATGACGCCAACTCTGCTGCTTCACCAGATCTGATCTTCTGGTTTCCGATTTTCCACAGCTTACATTTCTCCTGTCATATATCAGACAGGAAGCGTCTTTTTTGTCCTTCCTTGTTTTGCTTTTGCCCGCCACCTTCAAATCCTGACGATCTGACCTTGCTTAATGTTCTCTCCGAGAAAAGAGCTTTTCCTGCTCGTGCCGGTTTGGTGGTAACCAAGTTTACCTTGGATGCAGCTCACCGCTTATGGCGCTGTCCTCTTTTCCCACCCAAAACCCCTGTACTCACAGTCCCGCCAGTCATGCCTTTATTCTGACTGTAACCTTATGAGCATGCCTGACGGCATGCCCCCACAAGTTGGGAATAAACATTATTATTATTACAGGCGACGAAGGGAATCGATGGTAGATAGATGCATCCTACTAGTGCAGGTCGTTTGGTCTGTTCTGTAGATATCCAGATAGCCTCCTCATCACTGGGGGTTTCACGAGGTTTTGATTTAGAGTAGACGCTAAGGCGGCCCCGTGAGTTCTTCTTTTTAGACCGGTGAATATTGTGGCCAGGAGTGGAAATGGCCGTGTCTGGAGTTCCATCTGTGAGCCATGTTTCACTCACACAAATCAGACTTGGTCGTGTAATGGCGCTAATGAGTCGGCAGTACCGAGCGGGCATTGAACAACATTATTGCCAGGTTCATTGGGTAGCAGACAGTGCCAACTGTAAAGTTGCTAACCCCACTCACAGTGGACTCGGATACTAGGGGAACTTGGTAAGTGAAGTCGGGATGACATGGAGCAGGGTCCACCAAGCATGTGTTTAAAATCCGAGGAGTATACAGCGCTGGTGATGGGTGGGTGAATAGTGGGAGAACTAGGTCTGAACCCACGGCAGTAGGTACAGTATCAGGTTCAGTATGGGGTAGGGGATATAGTTGGAGGGAGGGCATGCTTTTGAATGAACGGTTGTTGGTCGTATCACCTTTCGCATCGTCAGGTGGTTTAGAGAGATATGGTGCAGAAACAAGGGGCGGATGTAAGAGGATCGGCGGCCGAAAATGGTGTTTAGGTGGGACGAAAATGAGCAAGCAGGAGGGTGGAAGCGGGTGCGGGTCATAGCTAGCAACCGGTTGTCGTGAATACGAAGTTTTTCTAAGCACTTGGCGCGTATGGTTTGATGTACTTTTTAAAGGCGAAGCTGGAGGTGGCTTCGGAGGGGGAGGAGGCTACGGTGGTGTACGTAACTGCCGAATAAGGATGTAAGATCCGGGCGGCTATGGATCTCACAGAACGATTGCGACTATTAGATTATACGCATTTCGTAGCCAGTAGACAATAGGAGCAGACAGACATGGGCAGCAGACGATGTATTGAGTACTGACAAGAACTGGTTCTACAGACAACGGGTTAGTAAGCATCGTAAATTAAGCGAACGTACAATCAATAATGACGCAATCAGCAGGAGCGGAAAATAGTCGATGAAGCGGTAGGGATTTCTGGAAGCAACAACAAGTAAGCACTAAACGATGTACAAACATAAATACACGGGCAGTCTGTCAGTGTGAGTTGGCCGTATAGGGTGATAACGGCGTAGAAACAATCAGTACGTTTGGGAGGTGAAGGGACTGTCTTTCGATCGGTCGTGCAATGCGGTGGCTCGTGTCACGCGACAAATCACACTGCGCGGTTGGGGCTGATTACTCGTGAGTAGTCAGAACACAAGGGAAATTACCGCTGAGCACCGCTGATTCACACGGGGAATCAACAATGGATCTCAGGCAAAGAACATGCGGATGGCCAGAGGGCGAAGCTTGATTGAGACTAAGATTAGGTAAAGGCGTTTGTGGGTTAGGGACTCTGCCAGAAACCAGTCTCGCATGGTGTGGGGGTCATAGGTGCACTCACACACCATGCGGGATATGGTCGGGTTTGTGGACGAAAGGCGAAGAGTGGGAAATCATGAAGTTAGTACGGGAGAAGGCGTTATGATGCAAGGCTTTAACAGCAGGTGCTTAAGCCCGGAGAAGCGCTTTGGTGGAGAAAAGCGGATTGTCATTAGGTCAAGGGGTCTAGAATAATAGAATGTGCTTTCGCTTACGATTGCAGCGCCAGTTAAGGGCTGATGAGATGCCGCACCTGTTCTATCAGCGATGAATTTTGTTGGCGCGGTTGAGGTCAAAGGCCGCGTAGGTAGGTGTCCAAAAGTAGAAGTGGAGGGCTCATGGACCTGAGTGGTAGAAGATGCCGGGCCTGCGGTCGTCAAGTAGGTTTGTGAGTCACCAGGACACAAGTCAGCTTCACAGTCTGGCAAGTTTGAACGAGAAGCGATTCCAGGACAATGAAGGTCAGGGAAGAGATCGGTGCTGCGGCATCGAGCTTTGGGGGATAACACGTCAGCTCCAGTAGTTAGAGGGACAGTTGTAAGTCCGACCGGCTTAGAACAAGCAACACTGATGTCGGGGAAGGGTGGGTGACCAACGGGACCAGAGAGGGTTGTAGAAGTGGCCGCAGTTGGCAGAATCGGTAAGCCGTTGTTTGAATCGAGGGGTTTTGGACAGTTGTGTACATGTGTCATTGTGATATGACTTACGCCACTTTCCAAGAGGTTGGTGACATGGGAAGTCTGCGATTGAATTACACCGAGAGTATTTACTCGTGCAGGTTGTTGAAAGGAAGGTGGATCCGTCTGATAGTTATCAGTGGTCGCCTCTAGAAGTTCGGCGAGTGAACTCCTTGTAAGCTGTCTTTGTAGTCGAGTGCGGGCAGCTTTGACCTTTACGGTCTGGAATTTTTGGGTGGAGGACAGAAGGGCCTGGGATGTTCACGGGCGCGTTGCATCGTTTTCATCTCTGAATTGCATTAGCATTGGGCAGCTCAAGGAGGATTTCGACTTTCGCAGCCGTCGAGCTTTACAGTCTGTGTCCTGCATGTTACGTGCTGTCAGGATGGCGGCTTTTTGTGCGTTCCACCGTGGTACGATCGGGAGCGTCGTATATTGAGACCTGTTTACGGCATTCCATACGTCGATTAATCGCGAGGGCGAGTGTGTGAATAAGGACTGACGCTTTTGCAAGATCTGACGCATCGCACACCACATCAGGAGTTGGAAGGCAGGCTAGTGTTTGCATGCCAGGGTAGGATATTAGTTCGCTCTCCATCTTATTTACACGAGCACTGAGATTTGCCAGGTCAGCGTAGAGCTGAGATTGTTTTGGTAAAGAGGAGAGAAGACAGCTGCTGAGTGGAACAGGAAGGGAAATGTCGATTACCACAACTGAGCAGTCTGAATTTAACTGGGGCACCCTAGCGACTGGACTTGGGAAGTGATGGGGTTGAGTGTTGGATCTTTTGCCTGCAGGGTGCTTTTTTGAACACAATGAGGGGAAGGATGACGAGGAAGCAGGGTCTAACAACTGCTTAGAGGAAGATTAAAGTGGTGGCATTATCCGATTTATGTAATAGTAAGTCTCGTTGGAATGGTGCTGGGCTTATAACTCAGGGAAGCCTTATCAAGCGGGAAAGGGTTGGAGGGGTAGCTGAGTGCGACAAAACATGAGTTGTCCTAAATGGGTAGCTAAATGCCATACTAGAAGTGAGTACAACGCTACGGTCGGGCTAGGGTTCAAAAATATTTAAACAACATCAGACCTTGAGATTCAGGCGACGCGGTTGCGATCAGGCTAACATCGTTAGTGGATGGTGAAGCGACCTAAGAAAACATCTGTGAAAAATGATTCTCATCCCTTGGAACGGGCTGATTCTTTGCTATCGAGGACAAATAGATACAGGCCTCGTATGACTTCCCTTTGGCCACAATGGCACAACGTATTTTAATAATAGGCTTATTTCCCAATTTGTAGGGAACACGCAACTTGAGGCATGATCGGGCGGTTACAAGCTGAACGCGGCGGATATCAACAAAACGAGGAGAAATGTACTACCAACGAGGCATGCATATTGCGTGAAAAGCCACCGTAGCTGTAGAAACCAAAAAAAGAACAGCTGGACCTGATTTGCGATTAGTCCAATGATGAACCGGGTTAACTTAAACTTGAACTGGATAGCAATTCCTGCCCACGAGTGACCTTGAGCCGTTAAGCTAATGACCGGAATCACAAAAAGCGAAAATTGAGAGGGTTGTGGAAGAATTCGAGGTGGAAACAAATGGCGGGTTTCGTCTCGAAAATATAGTTTACATTAAAACTAAGCACACACTGGTGACGCTGGTCCAGGGCAGTCCGTTGGTAAGGACATTTCCGATTGGGAGATAGTGGTGATGCACAAGGTCGAACGAATACCGTGAACTTGTGCAAAGGGCAAACTAAAATTGCAGCCGTAAACCGGAATGGTTAAGTCCAAACGAAAGATTCGACGGGTTGGAACGAACTCGTCCCAGAAGCAGTTGGGGCTCGGCAAACTCTTTGTTCATAGTTGCAGTGCAGGTTCAAGGGGCGGAATTTGGAAGAAAATAGTTGCGAGATTAGTGACGCACAGCAAAGAACGCAACCTGTGAAAAAACAAGTAAATTTGTATGGAGCACAACCGAAAGTCCATGGAGATGGTTGGAGCCAAACAGAAGGTTCAACTACTTGGAGCAAACGTAACCCGGAGGCTACTAGGGACAGGTAACAAAATTGTTCCAAGTTTTAGGCAAAGGAACGAGTGCGCGAGGGAGCATAGTCAAGAGCAGGGAGGAAATGGTTGCGGGTATGCCATCAGACTGTTCTACGGATGATTGGGCGTACCTTCTCTCGTATTACTCGCACGGACTTCCAAATACTCTATGGGGCCTATGTCAGACCGCTCCTTGAATATGCCAACCCGGTTGTCTACTCAGGACGCACGAAAGACGTAATCCCTCATTGAGCGTGTCCAGCGAGCTGCTACGAAAATGGTTGCCGGTCTCAAGTCCATGGACTACGAAACGCGTCTCGCGGTGCTCGACCTCTTTCCCTTGGAGTATCGTCGCCTCCGAGGGGACTTAATTCTTACTTACGCCCTGTTTGAACAAGGCTTGGCTAACAGGTTTTTCACCGTTGACCCAGAAACACACGGCGGGGACATGGTAAGAAGGTTTTTAAGCTCAGAGCGCACAACTTCATTAGGCAAATTTTTCTCATTTCAGGTAGTTGCTGCGTGGAATAACCTTCCTGAGACGGTTGTCCACGCTCCTTCTAGAACTCAGTTCAAAACACTATTAGACACGTATTTACGCGAGTCTGCGCGCTGGCAAGCATACTGCCCCGCGCTGAGAACTTAAAGAGCAGTGCTACACCCTTTTTTCACTTGTGCCTTTCAGGTGAACGACAGCTGCTGAACGACAAGAACAAAACCGACCCGGGAAACGTGGGCGGAAGCCTCGATCCTGTGTATACATCCGTGAATCCGTGAGACTTGGTATGCCATTGCTGCGCCATCATTTTATTGGCGTACTTTTGTCCTAAGACAGTTCCGTTACGGACGTCATGGTTGTACATCCCAGCCCAATCCCCTTACGTCCGTCATGGTGTTCTCCAGAAACAGAGGTATGTCATTGAGACGGTGGCGCGGCACTGCCATACCAATTTTGATACCATACCCGCAACTATTAACTTCCTACTTTTGACGGTGCCGTCTTGCACACTCGTTCCCTTGCCTGCGACTGCGAACACACTCTTCACCTGGTCACAGCCACCTCCGGGACACGTTCATTCTAACCTGCAAAACCTTCCCTTCGGATGTAAACACCCCGTTGACTTAAATTCTGTGCTCCTAAAAAGTCAGTCATTTTCTATGCCCTTTTTCATTCCTTCTTGTGCGATAGCACTAACCCCCTCAAGGAACCTTTTCACCCGACTCCACTCCAAAAGGGACACTAGTGAGTCTCCACAGTTTCATTGTACACCGTGACGATGAG
>NIRI02000039.1:60000-173571 GCA_003604175.2 Clonorchis sinensis | reverse complement strand
TTCAGTATGAAGTCCGTATTTTGTTTAGACGTATACCTGTTACAAAGGTACCAGCGGAAGCAGTCCGTCGGCTACACTCATCTTGAGTGAGCAGTACAATCGAACACTTCACCTAACTAAATCATATCCACGCTTGTAACTTCTTCAACGGCCTACACGGGTTGGACTTGAAACACCTCGTAACTTGCATTTGTCGTTTGTCCATCCGATCCTTCAATTGAGTATTTTACCATTTATTACCCCTTCTCCATATTGGTACCACAGCCAGACCCACTTATGTTAGATGTATTCAGTCTTCACAATTTTCGTACTGTCTACATCACACGCGTGTGCCCGGAGGTGACACTTCAGTAGTGCATGAGTGCTGCACGGTGGGATGTGTTGTAGACAGTGAAGAACCAGTATCCTCATCCGCTGTTGCTGTCAGCGATGATGTTGATGGTGGTGTGTGTTGGCACCCATTGGTTGACTGGTTGAATTAAGATCAATTGAAGTCGATGCAGTATGTGGTATTTATTATGGTTTCTATCAAGGTATGTGAGGTTTATTTCGGTAAGCAAAGTTTCGGTTAGACGAGAGCGGGATACGATTGCTTGTCGCTCTGTCCCTTGAGGTCCATCTCCCGATGGCGAATAGTCCAGCTGCGTAGGGTTGCGTGGTATGACATACGTTGATCCTGGTGTCCACCGTCACAAGGTCTGGCCGTTGGTCCACACTTAGGTGTCTACGATTTTGCGTTTGCAAGAGTGCTGTAGAAATGGCTGTCAAGCTGCACCAGAATCCCACCACCCTGGTGGATAGGTCCGTAACTGCTGAAGACGCATTCTTCTCCCATTTGGATGAATACCTGGCTTGGTCTTCCTCACCAGAGTGAAGAAAGGTCGCGATTCACTGAGATGCTGGAAGTGTACCACACGAAAGGGGAAAATTAGAACCACTTGCCTGTAGCGATATTTGGGAGTAAACGACACATACAGCAACGTTGACTGTGTGACGTCGCATGGTTCCATAACCAGGCACTTAGATTGTAAACCCCGAGAACCGGCCTGGAAAGCGCTTAAAACAGTCTCGGGACTGCTTTCAAACTCCGTGCTGAGAACGTCAAACACGATGCCTCGGTATTCTATGCCCTTACGTCACCACACGCATCACCTAGCCCGACGTTACCAGGTCTGGAAAATCCAAATGTCGAGATATTACAATCTACTCCTGTAGAATAATCCACGCCGTTGGTTAGTTTATTTGCCACCCTTCCGTGCAACCCGAAGGAAGTACGAGCGCTCAAACCCTCTTGGGTTGCCTACATATTGACAGGTATTTGAAAAACCAGGGCTAGGTTCGATGCAAGACGAACGGCCTTGTTAGGTTTAACAGATGGACCTACAAGGAGACTTGCCAATGGAGTGGGGAAAGGGGAAGGAAAAGTGCTTGAAAAAGAAAGAGAACAGGCATCATCAATAACCTGTCTTCGCTTACCAGCTCTGATGTATGCAGCAAGTAAGGCGACTTGGCTTATGAGGCCCGTTGTCATGAGAGTATTTTTAGTTGCAAGAATCGTGGTTGTATGCAGACCAAGACACTGCCAGGGCTCCCACAGTTTGGAGGACGGTTAGTGTCTTCGAGGCCGCTGAGACCCAGTTGAATTTGGCATGAGACACACGGACAAACAGAGCACCTAATAATCGTTCAGCTGTAACACCCTTCGGTGCCTAGCTGCCATGCCACCAGAAGGAAGCACGAGGGCTGGGATACCGCCAGGTTGCCCGAGCCTAGACAGGGGTCGGGTTCGAACCACGGCCTTCCGGTCAGTAAATTCGCGCTCCAACTACTGAGCCATCTCGCCCCCGAGCACCTACTGCAGATGTGTGCTGATCACAGACTATTCTTTTGCTCCATGGACTCGGCCATCGTGCCTAATGGTCCACAGAGTCAAAGGCACCGTGTTTTGATATCGCGTAGCGTTGAGGTTGATTGAGCCGAATGACCGGATGGCTCAATGACGACTGTTCATTGGAATCCCATCCAACCCCACGCCATACATTCCACGAGTCATCACTTCGGGATCACCGGATACACGGAGAGTGGAATGCGAAGGAGCTAAGTTCGTGCTTGGCGTTTTGGCAGGTAAGGAACGTAATTTTGTCTTCCATGCGTGTTTCAGAGACAGCGTACATCAATTTAAAGGAGTATGAGGACTTGCCGAACATTGCCAGTTTTCCAGTTTGGCATGGAAAGCTCCTGTGTAGAAAGTTTCTCGTGAATTTAGCAAGTGGTTATTTTGTTTACGGTTAAAAGGCAGTAGGGTGCATAAGACCTATCGGTCAGATAACTGAATCAAATGACCCAGCAACGTTCGTTTGTGTTGTTGGAAACGGTTTGGCAGGGACATCGGTGAACACAGAACTGTGCGGGAAAATGATACTTCTCGTTTGCACTGCTGTCTGATTCCTGATACGGCTGCCTTTTGCGCAGCACCGGATTCTAGTTTTAAAAGTATTTCGGCCGTAATGAATAGTGTGTCGGTAGTCATAGTAAACCTTTGGGCGATTAGAGTGTGCGGTTTTTAGGGTCGACCTTTTCTAACCCGTCCTTTTTCAGCGAAAGGCGACGCCTCCGCCCCCACAAATATGAGCATGCTGGTCACCTGGGGAAATAGTTACTGCCTTCATACTCCGGTTACAGGAAACAGTACAATCTTATCCCCAAACCGCCTCATAGAACAAACTTTTGCTGCTCCTGCTCCCCTCTGGCCTTCCTGGCATGGATGCACCCTATAGAACGAAGTTCTAGCCAGGGTAGCCCGCAGGATGATCGTGGCACCCAAGCCCGACCACGTCTAGGTGGCGGCTTTAGTTCGGGAGGTAACACTTCACAACATGGTGTTTCTGGACGTGCTCGAAATTTTTAAGGACACGTGTTGTGAAAAACTTCACTTTCTTCGGTACTTGTATTACCTCTGACGCAAGTGTTTCCGAATCTCGAATATTCGAGTAACCTTTGCCAACCCCCCTCACTTGAAGCACCAAAAAGATGTCATTAGGCCTTAACGGTTGCGTCTACCGGTCTGCAGTAAGGACTATGTTGCTACATGACTGCAGGACAGCTTCTATGGGCAGATGAGCGATATTCTAGTTTTGAGCATCGATATCTAAGAAGCGTTGCTGCTATCGGGTGGTGTTGACGAACCCGACCCAAAGCTGTAATGATGCTGCGTGTTGCACTGGCTGGAAGTTCGTTCCAAATGGTGTAACCATGCCAGGAAGGCTACAGGAAAGCAATGAGACCAAGAGCGGCGAGGCCCCTTACTACGACTAATCGTGCTACGAGTTGATCTGGGGCTAAAGTCGTACTGTGATAGGGGTGTGAAGGCATTAAAATGTTCCCCCAGGTGACCAGCATGTCCATATTCATGGAGGAAGCGTTGCTGCTTTCCCTCTAGGAAGGACGGGTTGGAAATAGTCGGTCCTAAAAACTAATCATCCAACGGGCCGTGACCGTGGCCGCTGGCGCATTATTCAGTACGGTCAAAATACTCTTAAAACCAAAGAGTCTGGTGGTGTTTAAAAGACATCTGCTGTGCACAACCGCATCAGGGGTGCGACAGTAATGCAATACTCCCTGTGTCCTCGGGTTAGGCCAACCCCCTGCAGCCGAGCAGGTCAGACTATTGAGTCATCGGCTCCAGCCAGGTTCCCGTAAGAAAACCCTACTGTCCGCTGCCTCGTGGGTCCAACTTTTGAGTCAGAGGTTCAAGATGGAACGCCTCAACCAACTCCCGTTCCTCGACCTGGACAACCGTGTTACGTTTTCGGTAACACAGCGAGCAACGATAATATGCGCGGTCTGTGACTATATGCTATCCCCAGCTATGTTGCCTGATCCCGACTCCTGGTACAACGAAATAGTAAGAAGACGAAAACCTGGACACAACTGTAGTGCTCCGAACACCAAGCGGTTTACAAGCGATGCATATATGTTTTCCACGAATATTAATCACATCATTCCGTCCGTTTTGTTGATATGCTATGAGCATGATTTACGCCAGCCATTTTCATTTTTTCTGTACACGAAAAAAGATATGACGTATTTTAGATAGTCCAAAAGTACTGGCTAGCTGCTGTCATTGTGATCATTCCTGTTCATTGTCCACATATATTTATATTTAATAAATTCACAACTGATAAAAATCAACCAAACAGTATTATTATTATGTGAGTGAGACTCTGAATCGGAAGCGAAATGATGATTGCAGTCTTTGATGGATATAAGTGAGGCCGATGAAAAAACAATCGCCTTTAGTTTGTTCTTCAAGTCCACTTTCTGAAAAATAGTAAAAGGTCGTGGATAAACTATACAAAAGCGGCATTGTTCAAAACAAGGTGAGCGAATTCATCCCATCTAGGGACTTTTTTCTAAAGCAAACGATTTTAGTTGCTCCTCTGAAGATTACAGTTAAAAAAACGTCTCTAGAAGAGAGCTTTTCTTCTTTCGAAGCTGCATCAGTTTTCACCTCAAAAGTATCGAGCAATATGTCCAACGGTACGTTACCCGAGCATATTGGAGTCTTCGGCGTGCTGTTAAAGCGGAGTTGGTGTTGATGTCTGGTCCAGGAGTCTTGACCAACCAACACGTCGTACATCACACTGCCGCGTTTGCTCAGGATACGACCTGTAATCCACGCATCGTGTCCAGGGCGATAACCACGGACAAGGACGGGCGTTTCCACCTTGAATGGAGCTCCAGCTGCCACCGGTATGGACCTTGACTCGGTAGACTGTGTTAGCAACATGGAAGAAAGCACAGTTCTCAGCTTACGGCCCATGAGTGCCTCTGCAGGTGACTGGTGGTTCACCAAAACATCATTCGGTGTCGTTCGGTACACAAACGGGAACCTCTGAAGGGCTTCGACGGATGTCTCCTCCCCTCGAGCTTTAAGCAAGTCTCTCTTGAATGTGTCGACGAACCTTTGTGCTTGACCGTTCGATTGCGGGTGGTACGGTGGTGAACGAACGTGTATTATAGCATGTCGAGTGCAAAACTCGCGAAAATCAGCAGAGGTGAGCTGAGAACCATTGTCTGAGACGATTGACTCTGGTAAGCCATGAGAGCAGCGTATTAGATGTTGTTGGAGAGGACACCGGGATGATTTCTGGCCACTTGGAAAAAGCGTCAATCAAAACCAAATAGGAAGTCCCACGTATCGGTCCTGCGAAATCAATGTGGACCCGAGACTAAGACTTCTCAGGTCGAGGCCAGGGAACCGGTGGTTGATGTGGCGGGTTCTTGGCATCTTGTTTGCACCGGGAGCAGCGTTTTACGAAATCAGTTATGTGCTGGTCCATGTGCGGCCAGTAAACGTAACTGCGAGCTACTGACTTCATACGGTTCATTCCTGGATGCCCAGAATGGAACTGACGGAGGACTGGATGGCGTAAAGATTGAAACCACGACGCGATCTCCAAACTTTGAGCAATTGTTTACGACCGCCAGTGCATCTCGGCGATGAAGGAGCTGTCGAAGGCAATCATTTCTGGTGTTCGGAGGCCATCGAGAATTCACGAATTGGATCGCCTTTGGTAGCTTGTTGAACTGTCACTGTCAAGGGCAATGCACGAACAGACTGGACCAACTAGGTCCTTGCTTTTGGTTAATTCGTAGATTCTTCGATAAAAAGAAGTTTTCGGGTTCCAAAAATGCACTTGTGACCCTAAATGATAATTCATCAGCCTGATCAGCACACAAAGATACAGTTTTTTTGGGAATATTGCTATCCCCAACAAACCGGGAAGTATTATTTGCCCGCACATTTCTGTGTCCACCGGTGTTTCTCCCCAACCCCTTGCCACCACACAAACGTCGCTGGGTCATTTGACTCAGTTATCTGACCGATATGGCTCAGTGGTTAGGGCGCGAATTTACTAAGCTGAAGGTCCCTAGTTTGAACTCGACCTCTGCCTCTCGACTTCCTCTGTCTAGGCTTGGACAACCTGGCAGTATCCCAGCCCTCATGCTTCTTCGGGTAGGGTGGCACTTAAGGACCGAAGGGGTGGTACAGCTGAACGAGATTGAGATTGATTGTTATCTGACCGATGGGCCTTATGCTCTCCACTGCCTATTTACAATAAACAAAATGAAACTTTGCTTAGTCCACGACATCCTTCATACATAGGAGCTTTTAACGTCCGTACTCTTTGTCAAATTGGCAAACAGGCACTGCTCGCTGAAGCGTTATACTCCCACAAAATAAATGTATGCTGTGTTTCCGAAACACGCATACAGGACCCAAGCGTGGTTATGTATCTCACAACGCCATGGACGAACTCAGCTCTTTCACATGTCCCCCTCCGTGTGTTCGATGATCCCGGGTCGATGACTTGCGGAATATCTGGAGTGAGCGTTGCACTCAGCCCCAGAGCTGAACGCGCTTTGCTGGCTTGGATCTCAGTGAACAGTCGTCTTTGCACCGTCCGGTTCACTCAGGCTCAATGCCTCGGCATAAAAAGCGGTGCCGGTGTCGGCCAATGCCCCAACGTACTGCAGTTCTAATGGTAAGAAGGATACTTTCTATCGAGAGTTGTCCGGGTTTATTCGTCAAGCAAGAAGCACTGACATTGTAGTACTTGCAGGCAATATGAATACCCAATTGGGTCACCTGAGCTCCTTCGAATCACATTTGGGGGGTTGATCCGGAGTTGGTGCTCGTCGAACGGACAATGGAGAGCGACTCTGATCATGAACTGTTTCTGGCCAGTACGAACTTTCAGCATAAACGTTCGCATCGCGTAACCTGGCGGCCGCTACCTGCAAATCAACCGTGGACTCAGTTGGTTCACGTGGCCATCAGTCACCAGTGGAGAGTAACAATTCAACACCAAATAGTGAAGAGTCTAGTGAAAGACCGAGAGCTCTGGAGACGGAGAAGGCTTTTGCTACCGGAAACAACCGTGCCCTATGTCAACTGATACGATCGACTGGCCCTAGGAGAGTAGCAGTCAGCGAAACGGCTCATTAATTCACTCGCAAAAGTCAACTCGGAACTGCGTAAATAGTACAACATAGCGAACAGCTAAGCAGCGGGAAAAACAGCAGGACGTACATCCAGTGAGCAGCTACGTGCTCCTCGATCCCCATACCTAGTCATCTGAAATTGGTAATGCTCGAAAGAGTGGTTCCTAAAAATCTATCTAAATCCATTTTGGACTGGGTACTGCGGCCCGCAAAATGCGATTACTAGGCCTATGTTCGTACTGACAAACGCACAGGGGCAGGCACGGTTCAACCACTCGCGTTTTAAAAATGGGATGTGAACAGACAATCGTGGATTGGAACTTCCGAAAGCCTCTTTATAGATGTTTGATCTTTTGAGGGGCAACATCCTCAGGGTTAGTCAGCGGAACAGTGTTTCCAGAAAGCACATCGAGGGTGCGGGAGGGGGGGTTGTGTAGGCGGAGTGGTATAGGAACACTTGATGAAGACATGTTCAGAGTAGCTAACTGGAGTAGATACAAGTACATTGAGTAGGGCTGTTGCCGCCACGGTCCATAACGCGAGTAGAACAAGTCGACATCTGTGGTAATAACTGATCATGAGAAAGCTACCGAACTCGCTGTTAGCTTGATCACTGGCGTTCGAGAAGGCAAGTCATTCGGCGTTGTGAACGCCGAAGCCAACAACGATGCAGAGTCCAGCAATGTATTCAACCTGGTAAGGGCGTCCCCAGTTGAAATTTGGGGGCGAAAAAGGTTCACAAATGTCACTGCTGTTGAGGAAACGAACAATAAACGCGACCAATTTGGGCAAAATAAATTGAGAAAGGGAACTTGGGCGTGGCAAATCGGAAGGGATACAAATTGTTATCTTACAACTTTAACGCCCTTTCGGTGCCTAGCTGCCATGCCATCCGAAGGAAGCACGAGAACTAAGACACTATACTTCGTATGTCAGGACCGTTTGCCTCGTAGTGCCCTCTTCGCTCAGCTTTGTGTCGGATGGAGACGACCGAAATGCTGTCAGTAAGTGAATTGGCAACGAAGCGTGAAAGTCCTCACCAGTCAGTTGGGTCGCGTTGGTAACTACCATCTCTCCGGGACTGGGGTCGCGGGACGTGACAAACCAATGGTTGGTGACCGTAACAGGTATGGTTGCTTCATGCAGCCAGTACCGGTCTTGCATCTAAGCTATCGCCTTTACTGCGTAGCTTTCGCTTCTTGCCATACGGGACAAACAGGTCCATTTATCGTGAATGTACAGATTGGGCCATCGCTTCCAATGAACCCCTCTCATTTCCTCATTCTATTTCTCATTGGTGAACGAAGCTCTAGCGGCTTGAGCCACCATCGGTGCACAGTATGTGGCTAAAAAACTGATTGACAGATTGTTCATGTTACCGTGTGCTGACCGTTACAGGTTCATTTAACAGGATGTGCGATTAATACTTCTTCGGAAGGATACTTTCCCTGCCGCATGAACAAGTACACACTTGGTGTCTCACTTCAGTGTAGTGACTAGTAAGCTGAACGGAATGGTGTCCGGACCTCGGAGAACACCGAATCTCACAGTCGTGTGATTCCCCTGAAAACGCTCTTTATATGAGTAGTTACCTTTTTCTGAAAACATTGATGGTTTCTGTGGAAGCGGTCTTAATGCGTAGAAACTGTTTTAGCACACCATTTGCCTCAGTGCTTTACTTTACCACATGAAGTCACTGTCTGCTCGCAAGGCCACTTCAAGTGCGGCCCAAAGAAGACCATCCAACTGAGACCCCTCCGACCTCAGTGGTCTTTGTTAAGAGCGGACACAGCATATGATTGTATCCCATTGAAACTTTTTCGACCCTGATGTTGCTGTCATTTATCGTGGTTGTATAATATCACTGCAAGATGTACCATGAAAGTAGCCACCCTGCGGCTGATACACAGACACGATATATGATGTTCTTCTCTGATTCTTACTGGCACTCAGTTTTTCTATGCTCGTTGTTCATTGTGCTGTACATTGGCGAAACAGTTTTGTTGGTTCTTGTTTTTTGTTCTGTTGAGGTGTTTTACTAGACACAAGGGCTCTGGCCAGTCATCTGATATATATATATTCTGATATCCTTTTCAGCTGTTCGGCAGTATGGGATGCAAGTTGTCGGAAAGCTCCAAGGAACTCGCCGCCTGCCACCTCCAGCTTGGGTCCCTAGTATTAAGGCCGAGAGTGGTGGACTTGACAGTCGGGTCGCGCTGGTTCCCCCGGGTGGGAGTGGGTGGGGTGCACCTGCAACCAGTGAATCTGCACCAACCCAGGCTAGTGGTTCTACGACCACGGAGGTGGGCAGCCCTGCGGTCACGACTGCACTTCCCTCCGTGAACGGGACTCTAATGCGCGATGCTCTCGGCACTTCTTTTGAACCTGCTTATGCACGATCGCATTTTGGACCCACTACATCTACCACAGTCGCTTCTGCTGTGGAGCCAACTGTTACAAAAAGTAAGTTCTGCTTTAACTCCTAGGATGTGTTCGTTCTTGCCCCGGACGCATTTCGACAAATAGACTACAACTGTTGGTGGGTGCATCCACGCCCCTCGACACGCGCTGACTCCTTTGCTATACGTGGTACATGCTCATCTATGTTCGACAGAGCCAAGGATAAATTCATTACACGAAAGACAATCTAACTATCGAAATCACCAACCGAAAGTCGTTTTTGTTGGAGCCTAGTCACAGCAGTCGGTCGCAACTTTTGTCCCCCTATTCCCTTTCTTAACTGAAAAATGCAGAAGTTCCTGATCCCTTTCTTTGGAAGAACTTTTAACCTCTTTATCCCTTAGCTCTGTACCAGTTTACCAATCCTCCAAATTACTGTATGTTATCAGTACGAAAAGTGTTCGTCGTTTCCTACCGTGAGTCAACACTTCCAACCCACCTGGTTTGGATTATATCCCTTCCAGCCTTTTCCGTTGCTGTGCTCTTGAACTTATCCCGGTCAGTTCAAGGCTCCTTCGTCTATCATTATCCTTTGGTGTTTTTCTTCCGTATTGGTGTTTCCTCCGTATTCTCAAGTGTAGCTTCCACTCTGATCCTACCAACCACTGGCCCGTTACTCCCGTTTTGTCCTATGTTCCTGAAATGATACCACCGCGCAACTCCGCAAACTTGAAATTAATACCCTTTTGAGTAACCGTCAGTATCGGTTCAGACACAATCGCTCCATGGATATGCTGAATTACATGTCACATTTCCTTCTCCTCTTTGGACTCTTGTTGAAGTGAATTTGCTTACGCTCGAAATGTTGAAGCCGTTTTAATGGGTTTGGCGTACGGACCTCTTTGGTAAACTACTCAAGTAGTGGCTGAATTCAAACTTGATCGCATACATAACGTACATAACTGCTCTGTGTAAGTAAAAATGGGTGATCTTATCTCTCACAAAGCAAGTCAACGCTTGTATTTCCCAAGGATCTGTTCCCTCCTGACCTTGTTTCTCTATCTGGACACTCTTGTCTACCGTTACTTCAACCAATGCCTTCCCAGACGGTACCACTGCTCTTCTCTTCGACTGTACGACAACCGGACATGGAACATTACTACCCTGAGCACCGACCTTACTAGCCTCCTTGACTGGGAATTGTCGAAACCAGCAACGTTTGACTTCTCTAAGTTCCTCCATGTATCCATCTCCTTTCGTAATTCCCATTCTGACATTAATTTCTCTATGGGATCTGCTACCGTTTACCTGCCGTTCATTTTTCTTGGCCCATTTTTTATTGACGATTTATCCTAGTTCTCACATGTCAAGGTCCTCGCGACACGAGCATCTAGAAAGGTTCGTATTATTTTTCGGACACGCAAACACTTCTTAAATTCTTTCCTTAGAAGTCCCGAATTTGCCCTACTCTGGCGTACTACTGTCACGTTTGGAGTAGGACTCATTCCTTCTTCGTCCTATTTAATATAGAATTATACGCCTCATCGTTACCCCCTTCGCTGACTGCTAACCAGTAATCACTTTCTCACCTCAGTGACGTAGCGTCTCTTACCATAATCAGCAGTTAGTACCGCGGACAATGTTTATCCAGAGCTTGCTTCTTCCACCCTTTTGACGTCGTCTTTCAAGCTCTTGATACGTCTTCCTCTGCCAAATCACTCGTATCAAGCTACTGCCATACGTTACAGATCTGCTCTCATTTTTCCCAGACACTCTGACACTCCTTGTCTTCTGCAACTCAAGTGACCTCCAACTATTCAGAACTCCAGTTAACGTCCATCTTAATGTACTTTGTGGTTTGTGTTATTTTAATCACGGTTTTTCGTGACATTTTTTTTACTATTTTCAAAGTCTCCTGGTCCTTTTCCTCCGTAATCCACATTTGTGTAGAAAAAACTTCAATCTGAGAAAAAACTCTATCCTTGTCTCAATTGACATTGAATCGTAAAGTTATCCATACAGGATTTCAAGCTCCTGAAAGTTTCTTTATTTATACATTACTTACATTTGGGTACGGTTGTCCATAGATTTTCCCCATTTCATCACCGAACAAGCGCAGAATGAAAATATCCTCTCGGTGTAAAACAGGTTGCCATGCCGTGCTCCCGCTGTGAAACATGCATCTTCTGGACCGGCCGAAATCGTGCTCTCCCTTGAGCGTTATCCCTCAGGGGGCATTCTTGTAATTTGTTGTCGTCTTAGAGACCGAGCAGTAGGGTAGCAATCGAGCATCTTTGTTATCAATTGCTTTATTAATGTATTTAACGGCACCGGTATTTAACCGTGGTCAATAAGAGAAAACACTCAAGACAAGCTAATGAAAAAATTCAGGTTTACGCTATTGCTTGGTTGTGATTCCCGGGAGTGAGTGCTCTTTCTAAGTCCTTGCTAATTAATTTGGTCTCCATACGTTATCTGACCTCTTGCCTTTTGTTGATACAAGCTTGCCAGAGAGTGCTCTAAAACTCTGAAACTTGATTACACCTCAAAGTCTATGCTCCACAGTACTAGACAAAACCATTGATATACTCTGTCAGAGGTGTACTCACTATTCGCCATTCTCTTGAAGAGTGCCGCATTCTTCAGGGCATTCAAATCGAGACAGCGTTCCAAGGAGGAGGGTGATACTGCGCCTAGTGTGTCTGAGTCCAAATTTTCTACCATGAAGCGCATACACGAATCGCGGTGTTACATCCAACAGAATGGTCTTGTTAGTGCTTTATGCAATTCCGTCCATATATAGGCGGTTCTACAATGTCTGTTTAACATCACTCATGTTTCGCTCGACATGCCTTATATTTTATGGTAGAACGAACCACTAGTTTCAGCTCCGGACACCAGATACTACGGATTCGAGTAGACCTTTTTTTTCTAACAGGATCTTGTGTTTTAAGGCCACCGCACTCTCTGATATCTTCTTGATGGTGTCTTGCAGTTTATTTGTAACGTTTAACTGCTCATCCCATTGTTTTGTCCAACTGTTGTAGGCCTTAACGCGTGGACGGCGTTAACAGAAGAGGGCAAAGTGGTTACCGAACACCGGGACACGGAAATGATAAGTACTTCTGGCACGGGTACTGGAGAAGAGACAGCTACAACACTGCCAGCGTGGGCTCCACGAACCCAAGCCACTGGTGGTCTTGCGGCGAACAAGCCGTTCTTCCAAAGACCAACCCCGGTAGGTAGATTAAAGTAAATCTTGACGTACATTAGATCTGAATCTATGCCTTTTACCATGTACGACAACCAGGTTCCTTGCGTGAACTGCTCTCTTTGGTTTCGAAACGATCCATTGTAGGGACGATTGCGATTACTTTCCACATATACTTTGCTTACAGGCTAATGCTGTTAACCGTAGTTTCCGTTCAGAAACTGCTTGAAACGTATCGTCTCAGGAAGGTTTGGTAAATAATCGGTGAATTTATTTCTGTGTAACGTTTCGCGTTTGACAAGAACGCTTCAGGCCAACTGAATAAGTTGCGAGGTTGACCGAGTGTTAAGGCAGGCGGAGAACCAATCGGCGAGATTTCTTACAACTAGGCGACTTGATCGCTGCTGAGTGTCAGTCTGAAGTCCTTGTTTATTGGTTGGTGTGGATGGTGAGCACTTACGGCAGATGGATTACGGGGACTTATGATCAAGTTAGGTCAAGATTTTGGCGCTTTGCTTTTCCGGTCTAGAATACTTTAATGGAATATTCCTTTTCGTTGTCGTTCACAGATTTTGTTGGTGTTAGGGGTGCTAGGATACTCGATTGTGGTTGAGGGGTTTAACTTGATCTTGGGTTTGTACTTTGACCCAGAACATTTCGCTGATAACCGCACGCTATCTCGTGTCATCTCGGCTGTTCTAACGCCGTCCTACGCAGGGATGTCTGGCGATTTCAACCTTCTCGACCATCAGTTGCACCGGTGTGAATCTTAGTCCTCGTAAAAAATTCAGCATTTTCCAGATGTTCTGTGTGAATTGCATGTCCTTTCATTGATGAGTCACAGGATATCCATCTACGTTTCTTAGTGGTCCTTTTATGCACCGCTTGTGCTCACCGATTCTGATTTGTTTGCCCTATGTAAACCTTCTTGTAGTTGCTATATCGTATTTCGTGTACATATTCCCTGGTGCTACCAAACACGGGGCGGTCCTTCAGTTGCAGGAATACTGAGCGTAAAGTTTTCCTCTCTGGAATGCTATTCTGTTGTTGACCGTACTCTACTGATTACTTCGGATTTCCTTGTTTTGTTTGGGAAGACTGCTGTTCCGACCCACTGCTTGCTGGGTCTTCTTGTTGGGATCAGTACTCATCTTTATTATTATTAAACCCACTGGGTATCCGGTGTGCTGAATTCACTTTTTGCTACAAGTCCAGCTTCTGTTCGGTCGACCTCTGTGTATGGTGCTCCTATTTTACTAAATATTTGCTGAAACTATACTAGCGTATGTCGTCAATGTGCTGGTGAGTTGCTCGAACCGCAGCAGTATCTGTTGGTTTCAGGTAAACATTCGTTTTTAAATTCGCGCTACTCTTGTGTGTCATGTAACCCGACGTATCATCTAACGCCAGGTAATTCGGAGTGTCCTTGCAGACCGGGAAGCTTGGTGGATCCGAAAGACCGAAGAAATGGAAGACGCAAGGAATGCTGGAAACGTCCGCAAACTGTTCCACTAGATTCATTCGATTGGTCCTCGTAACCCTCTTGTTAATGAACTAATCACGGATCAAATGGCAAAGTGGAACGTTTGGACTGCTGGGCACAGTACTTTGAGCAGCAATTTAGATGGCCACTTGCTACCTCCAAT
This sequence comes from Clonorchis sinensis, assembly GCA_003604175.2. NCBI lineage: Eukaryota > Metazoa > Platyhelminthes > Trematoda > Opisthorchiida > Opisthorchiidae > Clonorchis > Clonorchis sinensis. Next base: position 159,306 of record NIRI02000039.1, on the reverse strand, counting down.
CCGGAACCCTGGTCTTTAACGGAAAGATGGACTGTGAATACGGAGCCGCCTTCAGTTTCAGAGGTATCCTAGTGTATTTCTCTACCCAGGCGTCATCGTGCTGGTATTGGCGATCTTCCGTCTGCTGTGTTCAAGGATGGCGGTGGGTTTCTTAGCCAGTGCCTGTCTGGCCTACCTGGGAGGAAGAGACCGTCCCAGACAACTGGGGTGAATCGATAGTAGTGCCCATTTTCAAAAAGGGTGCTCGCAGTGAACGTAGTAACCTCAGAGGTGTTAGTTTGACTCCTGCTGTGACAAGGCTTCTGGCGTCACTGATTCTCCGTCGTCTTACGGTGGCACGCGAAATCTTGACTCGTGAGAATCAAGCGAGATTTCGACCTGGTAGAGGCGGCGATGACCATATCTTCACACTCCGTCAGGTGTCAGAGCAACGCTACATGTACAGACGACCCACAATCTTGGTTTTTCTTGACTTCAAGGGTGCGTTTGATCCTGTCGATCGGTCAGCGCTCAACAGACTGTGCCCCAGGATTGTATGCACATAATCCGATCCTTATTCTCACATACATCTGAGCGTGTGAGAGTGTATGGTGAGCTTTCCAAAAGCTTTCCTACAAAAAGTGGTGTCAGACAAAGGTGTCCACTCTCTCCATTCTTGTTCAACTTGCTCATTGATGGAATAATGAGGCGAACGCTGGTCGTTCATTAAAACCCCGGTGTTCAAATTGTTGCCGGTGAGAAACTTATCGACCTGGAGTACGCATACGACATTATCCTCATCTTTGAAGACCAAGGTGAAGCACAGGTGAGATGGCTCAGTGGTTGGAGCGCGAATTTACTGACCAGAAGGTCCTTGGTTCGAATCCGACCTCTGCCTCTCGACTTCCCCTATCTAGGCTTGGGCAACCTGGCAGTATCCTAGCTCTCGTGCTGCCTTGGCATGACAGTTAGGCACCGAAAGGGTGCTACAGCTACAAGTCCTGTTGAATAGACTGACTACCATCATTCTCTCTTTTGGCATGCGCTTTGCACTTTCAAAGTGCAACGCTATGCTCCAGAACCGGCAGTCTCTGAACATACTCCTTAAAGTCCAAGGAGAATCCCTGGAGGCTGTAGAAAATTTCACACTTCGGTAGTTGTCTGAGCTCCGACGGAAATGTTTCTGATCAAGTCAGTGCAAGAATCTTAAAGACTGGAACCACGTTTGCTGATTTGCGTCACTTATAGCGTCAAAAGGCATATAACTGGATCGTAAGGGTTGCGTGTACCAGGCCATAGTATGGGCTGTTTCGTTGCATGGGTGCAAGACAGATGATGTCTTCAGGTTTTTAACCACTGATGCCTCATTCGTTGCTGGTGTTAGATGGCGTCAACGGATTAGTAACGAGGCGATTAGAGAACGGGTATTCGGTTGTACAGCAGGTGCATCAATCGCGGTAAACACCCAGTACCGTCAACAGCGGTGGCTTATCCATGTTTCATGCATGCCGGAACACCGTCTACCGAGACGAGTGTTGTTTCCATGCTTCTTTTAGCATGATTCAAACTGCGAGGTGGCTAACTTATGACTTGACAGAAGAGTGGGAAAGAGGTTATGAGGAGTTTGGGTGTTGTTCGTGTTGTACATCTTCCAGGATGGAGTCCTCATGACCGCGCTTGTGCTTGTCTGGAGACATTGCAAGAATTGGCGGCTGATCGATGTAAGTGGCGTTCGTGTTATCAGTTTCTTTCTAGATTGTCTGACTGAGTGCTTGGAGGTGTAGGTATGGTTGACATAGGCTAGCACTAAAACTCTTCCTCACCCACTTTTTCTCCTTTTCACTTTAAGGCTTTAAATATAACTTGATGAGCTTCATGTTTGTACGGCAGTGAAGCATCACTGTCAACACTGACGTGGCTGTCTCTGATGATGATGATGATCATGTAACCTGGTAACTTATTCACTTGGCCTGACGAAGCTTTTGCGGTAGAAGCGAAACGGTACCCGAGCAATAAATCCTCCCATTACTCACCATACCTCTGAAACGATTATTACTCAGTGGGTTCCAGTCATCGTCCAATTGATCGAAATTTGCTTACGTGGCATGTGCACCCCGGCTTCAGATTTGTTCTCTCCATCATCCCGTTACTATTGACACCATTTTGCTCTCATTCACAAGGACCGGCAGACCAGTTCGCCGCCAATTACCGTCAGCTATAATATTACGTTTACCTCGGCCACCACGGTCGTGGACATTTCGAATTTACCAAACACCTACACTCAGTTCAACTGATACTTTTCTAGTTCCCACTCTGGAACAAACTTGACAGCAGGTTGCGCTGGCTTGTACGCTGGACTCGCTTTCTATTTATGTGTGCTGTTTGTCTGAAATGACAATTCAGGACCCAAGTACGGCTGTTGAACCGCTCCCTTCATCCGTTTCTTCTCGCTTTGGTTGTGCACATCTGGTGATCCAGAAGTTTTCTCCGCTGTCGTTTTAAGCCATTTTTTAGAAGGGTCTTTGCCTAAGTGGTTGTTCTTCGGTGGCTATCTGGGTGTGGTCCTTTTGACAGTGTCTGAAGCATCCCGTAAACGCGCTGGTGATGACTGTCTTTATGGTATCTGTTTGCTCCAGCGGAATAGCTCGAATTCTTTCAAAGCCGCTCTCCTCGACGCTTTGAGCACCTTTTTACGGTGGACTGAAGAATCAGTTATTGTGGTTACCTGGTATACGGACGCTCAACTAGGCTGGATTACTGCTCATTTGGGAAGTCACACTGGGCTAGAATCGGGACACGGACAAAGGTTAACGACTACTGCAGTTATGCGTTGACCATACACTTCGTGGAGTACTAAAATTTAAAAGAATTAAACAATAAATCGGTCAGCTGTATCACCGTTTCGGTGCCTAGCTGCCATGCCACTCGAAGGAAGCACGCCGGCTGGAATACTGCCTGGTTGCCCAACCCTAGAAGGGGAAGTTGAATACTGGGAACTAGCTTCCGACAACCGAAGCCACTTGGTCCCGTGGTACTTCCGACGTGCGATCACGTCAAACGCAGACCCCATCTTCGTCAGCTACAGGTGGCGTGGATCACTCTTGATTGATACTCGCTCCGTGATGTGAATTTAGTGATGATTCCGACCAAGCGCTTGTCCGATGCCAGCTACTTTTGCGATTTTCTGAGGCACGCTTGGCCGTTGCAAAGCTCTCAGACCTTACTGTGAAACACTTACGCAAATCATCTGAATTCCCTTTCGGAGAATACATCTGTTGTTGACTCTTACTGTAAAGTACCATCAGCAACTCTTAAAGATACCCGGCGCTCTGCTCGTGCCACCGCGCAAATTACAGCATCCTATGCATTGGATCCTGAAATTGCTAGAGGATCGGACACGTATTCGTGTTGTTTGAGAGTACAGCACAACTCATCAGACATCAGATTAAAAAGAGCGTCTGCTGACCACGAAGCCCGAAATTCTGCAGAAAGGTAAGCTGGGACCTACGGAAATGTGCGAAAATAGTGCCAAGTGGTACGTGCAACAGACACAAGAAAGTCTCCGATGGGTGAAATACTCAACGAAGAAAATGACCAGCCAATCTCCGAAAAAGGACGCCTGGTTGAACACTTGAGGTAACAGCTCAACTGAACGTCTCTCACCGTTCATTCGTATTCACGATCCCCAACAGAGCCTTGGACAATGAGTTCGGGATCTCCGATGGCTTCGGAAGACGTCAGTGAGTGGTTGTCGAACTTATTTGGCTCAGTTTGGGCGAAAAGGACCCTTTCAGCTGGCGAATTGATAGTGCGCATTTTCAAGCTGTGTTCGTAGTGCGTGTGGCCGTCACAGTCATTAACTTGGCTTTGTAACTATGCTTTGCATCGCTTATCCTGCGTCTTCTAGGAGCTCGTAGGGACATGACCCGAGGACAGCATCGGGGAACGGGTTATGTGGATTACGTCTTCCTACTGCATCAGGTGTCAGAGCAACGGTATGTGTATAAGCATTCCGCAATATTCTTTGACATCACGGGTGCGTTTGTTTCCGTCTACTGATTTGTTCTCAACGTGCTGGTGCAACAGAGTAGTTTGTGAGGATCATGGCTCTTTTTATTCGCATACCTGTGGGCGCATGTGAGCGTATAAACTGGTATCCGACAGAGATGCCTAATCCCTACATTAAAAAACGTTAATAATAGGATGAACTCTGGAAGGTCTCCTAAACTCCGGTGCTCAGATCTCTTTTTGATCCGGAACATGCGGGTGACATTTTCCTGATTCCTGAAAAGGCTGGGGGGATGTATGGGGCGAGGTGGCCCAAGTGGTTAGAGCGCGAATTTACTGCCTGGAAGGTCCGTGGTTCGAACCCGACCTCTGCCTCTCGACTTCCTCTGTCCCCAGGGCAACCTGGCAGTATCCCAGCCATCGTGCTTCCTTTGGGTGGCATGGCAGTATGACGAAGTGCAAGCCTTACTAGAAAAACTGACCAGCGTCATCCCCAACTTTGGCCTGTGTTTTGCCAACAGAGAGTGCAGCTTCATGCTGCAAGACGTACAGTCCTTGAACGTGCCTCAAATAGCGCCATACTCATTCCGGATGTTGCATTAGCTCTGATGCCAGTTGAAGAGACAAAGTCAACATATGAATCCCAAAGACTGGAATTGCATCTGCCAGTTTGCGCCACCCGTGGCATCAAAAAGGTGTATGATTTGGTCAGAAGGGATGCATGTATCGGACTTCATTGAGGTACTTTTGCCCACTTCCAGGGAATTACCTGGAACTGCTTCAGGTCGCTGATCACCGATATCCCAGGGCTATAGCTAGGATCGGGTGGCGATGAAGCAGAAAGCAGTTCACCGGACTAATGCATGCAGTACTGCGAGCCAAGATGGCTCGGTCATGAACTCCATTAACGACGCCTGCCAAGGTTGCTGTGTTTACCTCAGAGTGGTGGGATCCTAGAGGTGGACAAAAAGTTTGTGCCGGTCGCCTGAAAATCGTCTGTGTGATCCTGTCTGTGCTTGACTGGCAACACTGGAAGGGATTGAGCCTTGACGCGGTGTGACGGTTCGTGTACCTGTGTGGCCCACTGAGCTATAGTGTGGGGTTTTACTCGCTTCATCCGCAGATTTTCTCACGCCAGGTTTGTCAGTGGATCGATTTCTGACGAACACAGTCAGTTGGTCGTCCGGGTGGGGATTTGGAACATACACGGCGACTTGTTCCTCGAAAAGCCTGTATTACTGTGGTAGTGTGCTAAAAACCTTCCACTGTCTTGCGGTCAGACGTTTGGGCTGAAGGCTCTGATTGAATGCGTTAACTGTCCTCCTGTTTGGGTGTGCGCGCCCTGACAGCACTGCAGCCCACATACAGCAATTACATGTACAGCAGTGAAACATTAGTGTTAACATTCATGGTGCTGATGCTGATTGGAATGTACGGCGGGCAACTCATGTGAGATGCGTCTATTCGGTCAGTTTCTCTCCGGATTGTCTCCCTGACTGTTCGAGGTGTAGTTATTTCAGGTGTTTATGGTGAGCCGAACTCAGGTTCTTTCGTTGTCCCATTTTTTGTTTCGATTGTAAGGCTTTATTTACGTCGATGGGTCTGGTTGTTTGGCACTGAAGCACCAATGTTCTTCGCCGGTTCAATTGTCATTGGTTATGGTGGCATAGAATTACGTAATTTAAACAGCACACATCTGTGACTACTCCGGGTTCTTCACGGCTACTATCAATTTATGTATGTAATAACTGTCTGGGTTTGAGTAACCTGACAGAGTTTCAGTCTTCGTGCTTCATTCGGATGTCTTGGCAGTTAGGCACCGAATGGTTGTTATGGCTGAACGATTATTTCTTTATTGGGTGATAACTTACCGAAATCCCCTTTCTACTCGCAACTTCTCGGTAATAATAGAGTCGTGCCAACGAATGTTTTTCTCTCTAGATTTCCACTACGCAATCGATTTCACATTCGCAGTTGCTGAGTGTATGCTTCTATTACTGAACACATTATTTGACCTTAATACCACATTTCTACAAGTCACCGGGCAAGCTAATCTCATATTGTATGCCTCATATCGATTATATATATATATATATATATCGATATATATCGATTGTACGGACATTAAGTCCACATGAAACGTTCGTTCCAGTTCGAATAAATGAGAGTTTACAAGGTAACTACGAATGGTTCGCCAAAAAGAATTCAGAATTCAGCCAGACGAAGTGTGTGTGTACACTAGTATTTGATGCACTTTCGGTAACAATATAGGCTTTTCGGAATCGTAAGTCAGATATTTCGGTAGGTCTGTCACCATTACACCGACTGTTTACTTTCTGTTGATCATCCTCTCTTTGCTTCACACTGCCTAGGTTACAAGCTCGTCGGTTAATGCGACCAGTTCAACGAAATCCACAGAGCGACCATCGGTTTCCGGCGCCAGCGGTGGTACGAGCGATATAGTGGGAGAGTCAAGTGGTTGGGCTGGTATCAATGAAGAAGAGCCCAATTTTGACGAACAAATAATTTTCAGTGACGAGGAGGGTCCTGACGAAATCAGAGCCAAATCCGCCGTAACTGAGGAACAGACACGAGTTGGCGGTTCTGTTAGCCCCTCCACCCCTGCCCGTGTTTCTCCTCCGAAATCTCTCCAAACTAACACCACACATGTCAATCAGTTGGTTTTGCCGAAGCAAGAACCGCTTGGAGGGCATACCTCAGTTTTTGCTTCTGTGTCTTCGAACATGTATGATTCAACAAGTCGCATATCTTCAGACGTTTGGTCAGCCCCGAACGTTACAGCCGGACTTCCTATTCCGTCTAGTCACTCATTGATTCAGCTTCCTAACTCGGCACCGTATAGTGCAGGACAACTGATCCCTGGAGCTAATGCCATTTCGGATGAGCGGATACTGTTCGGCAGTCATCAATACATGCAGCATCACGCTGTACCCACGGTCCATACATTACCCTCAGTATTTCCTGGTGAGTATCCCAATGGCTTTTTTTCGAAGTCGTTTTTCGTAATCCAGTACAGGGATGTTACTTTGCCTCTTATTGTAATCTTTGTATTTTTTTAAAACCTGGACCCGGTTTTCTGCTGGCAAGCTATTGATTAACTGCAAAATAGTGTGTCGGTTGTGGTTTATGAAGATATTTTGATGTTTCAATTGAGATTTCATCCTGTAAATACTGTTTATCCATTCTGAAAAAAACTGAGGCACTTCAGCTGTTGGTGTGCAAGGTAATAGCATTGTTGCTCATTTTTTTCGTCGCCGAGCGTTCAACTGCGAACCGGTAGGTCGCAAATGTCCCAAACGTCCCGAGGAGTGTGCACTGATGGTAAAATACCTGTGTACTTTTAGGTTTTCAGCTGAATTCACTTGTGGATCAAACTCGACCAAACATAATGGTGTTGCCTGACAAGGATTTTTTAAAATGGAATCATATCATCAAATCCGCTTTCTATGATCTGGAATCGCTCACTGATGGTGACATCTGATTTGTATGCTGAATAAAATATAAGATTAGAAAAAGTTTGGATCAGATTGAGAGGCCATCTTTTCGAAAGTTCTTGGTAAATAATCTAAAGTTTCTAACTGGGCAACATTTCGCTTTCGACGCAAAAGATTCCTCAAGCCAACTGAGAAGGTCACCAAGTTGGCGTTATGCAAATGACACTTTCCTTGTGATGGAACGAGTCAGGGTCGGCGAGTTTTACAACTGTCCGAATGACCTGAATCTACACATCAGATTTAATATGGAGATCGAGTCAACTTCGGGTACACTGCCCTTAAATTGCATGACACATAGGGTTGGGGGGAAACTAAAGACCCCAGTTTACAAGAAGTCAACTGACACGGGCAATTGTTAACTTCTCGTCTGCCCATCCGAAATCGGTATTCGTCCGTATTACCTCGTCACTGTTTAGACGTGTAAGGGACCTGTGCACAGAAGTTAATCGGACAGCGGTCCAAAGTGAAGTAAAGAACAAACTTGGGGGTAGTAGATATCCAGCCTGTTTGATTAGGAGTCAAGTGCGAAGGGTGTTGGTACATGTGGCGGAACCCAACACGGAATGGATTGGTACTGCTGTTATTCCATATAAACAAGGGATATTGGAAGTCATCCAAAAGATTATACACACGCCTAACATAACAGTAGCTTCCTAGAAGAGTAACACTGTGCTCTGCACTGGTGCAATCGAAGACTCGCCTCCCGGCGAACAGAATCAGAGACTGTTTACAGAACTAAATGTAACGACTGCACTAAGGTCTATGTCGAACAGGCGGTCAGGGACTTCACACATGAATCGGAGAGCAGAGGAGAAAAATAAACAGGCCGCCCAGAAACGCAGATGAATATCGAGCGTTACTGGAAGGCTCAGCAATGGCGGAACGTCCACTGGACACGGGACACAAAATAGATTGAGGAAATGTTTTGAGGCGGGGACTGCGGTTCACACCATTGACACTGATGTCCGAGGCGGTGGAAATCGCCGACCATCCCAGTGTAAATAGAATAGAAGGCGTAAAACTGGCAAGCGTTTGGAGAACTGTTTTAGATCAGACGAGCTGACACGTAGTGGTGTGCGGTTATCCGAAAGGAGTCATCAGCAGAAGCAGCTTAGATCTGAACTGCACTTTACCTCACCAACCTCATAACCAAAATGTAACAGTTGCAAGCCCACATGGACCAAAGAAGTTTACCAGTGGCACCCAAGGTGAATCGTCAACTGAAGCACCTTGAACCAGAAGATCGAGAGTCAAACCTGGTGCAAAATTTGAAATTCCCGCGACCCATCAACTCTAAGATTTAGGCAACCACATTAACTGATAAGACCTTTTAACTGACATTCAACACATCCGGTTTGTCAATCTCGAGAGGTCCTACTGATTTGTCCTCCGTCTGTGTTAAAACCTGGCCAACTTGGTGACTTGCTTAGGTCAAAAGCGAAATGTTGCCCAGTTAAAAACTACCGATTATTTACCAAGCCTTCTGAAACGAAAACTCAAGGTTTTTCATGGCGTCTGTTTTGGTTGACGTACTATTGGGTGTACTATCTGTGGTGCATGCCCTCTATCAACGTTCACGTCTCTACCGGTCCGGTTATTCATTCACAACCATGTACATTTATATGGGGAACGGCTATCCTATCTTGTTTCTCCTTGCCAACTGTTGTGGCACCAGTTTGCTGTTAAGTTGCCAGTGATAAAATCAGCTGTAACAGCCTTCCGGTGCCCAGCTGCCACGCCATTCGAAAGAGGTACGGGGGTCGAGGTGCCGCCAAAGCGCCCATACCTAGACAGGGCTAGTCAAGATTCTGAGGAGAGGTTCGAACCACAGACTTTCCGGTCAGTAAATTCGCGCCCTAACCACTGTGCTATCTCGAGTTCAATGTTGATAGCAAAGTGGAATCCAGTGCGTACTCTCCGTGCACAATATGTTGCTCTCTGTTATCATAGGGTTTTTGTTAAGGCAACATTGAAATAGGTTAATGGACAGTTAAATAATGACACGAAAAGAGTTCGTGCAAACCCTTGATTGATAGTTGCCTCATTCTGCCGTGTATCTGTAGAATCATGAATTGTGACGCTTTCCTATTCATTCATACACTTTCCTAGTCTTGCGGTTGCTCTTCAGGTTTATTTCCTACACCAAGTGTGGTCGAACGTTGTACGGCCCGAGGATTTTTTCAGATAGGTTGGAGAAATTTTGGTTTTGATAATTGTGTCATTTAGAATCACCGAGGTTTTTTTGGCTACATGTCACAGATCTTATCCGTATGCGATCGGTTACCAGAGAATGATAAAGTTTTCTCGCCTCTTGGTGGCACAGAAAGGCAGTATACTGTGGTTGTCGGTACACCGACGATAAACCTCATTGCGTTCAGTCTGCCTTTTAATCCATATGGTGTGAATGGTATGTTTTATCTTTCGTTTCAGATCCTTACCTCTCCAGTCGACCAAATACAATGGTTGATACAATTTTACCAACGGGAGATGTTGACAGTGAACTTCACGCCCAACGCCAAGCACGCACGCAAGAATTCAAGTCTGCGGTTGAAAGGGCTCAGCAAGCACGAGCTGCTAGGCAGGCAATAGATAATTATAATACAGAAGGTGACGCCTTGATCCAGCGGTCGGTTGTCAATCTAATTTCGGACTCTACCGAAGGACACACATCCACCGCACTTACCGCAGCGACCACTTCTTCCAACATATTGCTGCCTCAAAGCCTCCATGGGGTGCAACCTTTGCTAGGAAATGTGCTTTCATCACAGTTGTTATCACCCTACCAACAAGGGGCGGCACCCAATCGTTCCGACCTGGCCGCTGCCCATGGCTGCCGCTACTGCGGTTGCGATGGCTTGTATGGTGCAGGTGTCACAACTTCGTTAAGGTCGGGTGGATCAACGGTACTCAAGTCTGCACCAATACACCAAGCGCCTCATTCAACTATCAATTCAAGTATAGCGGCTTCTTGGCACAACCCGTTTTCTTCACCTTCAACAACTGCCCAGTCTTCCGGAATCTACACAGTGCGCCAGTCCACCTTACCTCAAGTCATTCAGAGCACCTTAGCTATGACCTCCGGCGCTCCGCAGGGGTCACACCAGAATGCTATGTATTTGGATCCTGACTTTGTTGAACGGGTTTTGGAGATCCTCAACCACCAGCAAGTTAGCCTGCCAACTGCAGACCAGCACCCTCCGTCGAACCTAACTAACTCACCTCTGGATACTGGAATATCGTCCACTACCACTGAGAACATACCTGTTGAAAAGTCTACTTCCCAAAGTGAGCTTACTCCCAGAGAAGCCGTTCGTAAATCAAGTGAAGCTAATACTGGGGAACTGGACAGTTCAAGCTTGAAAGTGAACTCCTCCAGAAGTGACACACAGATTGCGGGACACTTGCCAGCTCATCAAACGGCTGCTCAGTTTGCACCGTCTGGCGAAAAGAGCAACCCAGAAAAGACGGTCAATAAAGCGGAAGGCAAGCGCATACCAGGTCTGATGGATGTGAAAGTTTCCTCATCACGGAACTTCAACTTAAGTTGGGATGAGGATGATCATTTGTCTTCTAGTATGGGAGCGCGTGGTCGTGTCAAACCGTTTGTTCCAGACAGGTCCCGTGGAGCTGGTCGTGGAAGGCGTCCTGTTGGTCGTTTTCCTAATGATGATAGCAAGATCAATAGAACCAGTAAGTCTTCTGGTAAAATGATGCAAAAAAAACTTTCGGGTAGACTTGTGGCCGTGCTCATCGGTAGTAGCCTTTACCTTCCATTTAATCTGAAAGACTATAATAATACTTGATCAGTTGTCACACATAAATTGTTTCATGAATCATTCCCGTCGCATGATTTCACTAAACCCGGTTGGAATCTTTTGTAATCACGAATCTTTCTGGCCTGTGTTCCTACTTTGACTCTGTTCTAATCCTTAGGGTAATTGGCTGCACGTAATTTGTGATCACACATTAAGTGCAAGTGCATTTCGAACGCGAATTCTAACAAATTAGCTTTTTATCGGAAAGGGATCCTCAATGTTACAACAGGATATTGGCTACTTTCTGATACAGTGGCGAGCCGTGGCCTCCGCAACGGATCGAACGGCCACCATATTCTCAGATATACTACGCTCTCTTCGCCAAACGTTGTACGTCGAAAATTCGTATTCGGTTGCTCATTTACACAGGTCCCCAAACATATATATGGTCTTTTACCTTATTTGACCACTCCGCTGGATACCAGCAACCTCGTTACGCCAGAAGGAAGTTAAAAGTCATGAAGGAGTCCGTCCATCATATGCTTCAGCCTAGCTTTTTAATCCAGCTTGTATGCTCTCCCATCGTGCCGTCTAAGTTAATAGTTCAGATTCCAAGCCAATGCAGTGTAAGGTGCAGCGTCTCACGTCATCAGGCGTGGAAGTTGGCGTTCGTATTGTCAGTTTCTATCCGGAGTGATTGTAGTAAGGTAGCACCGATTCCCCTCCCTGTCCACCTTTATTCTCCACAATAAGGCTTTCAAATAAATCTTGGTTGTACGGCAACGAATCATCAGTGTTGAACATTGATGTCATGGTGTCCATGATGATGATGACTGACCGACTGATGGTGTGTGCACCTCCATAATTCATTGAGCTATCTGGGGAGTGTGCATGTGACACTCACAGAGCCTCTCATACTATGTCTGACTAATAATCTGGTCCTGTGGGTTGGGGTTTGGAACATTTGGCGACTTGTTCTTAAGCTGTTCTGTTCGCATGCCAACCACCGCTGGCTTGTGGCTAAGCTTTTCAGCAAAAGGCTTCGTTGAGAACCCTAGTCGTTCTCCTGTTGAGTACCCTGGCAGTGTCCCGACTCACTTATGTTATGAGCTACACGTCTTCAAGCAATCTCATACCATATCGGCTGTCTTGAGCTGTCATCAGCCCGGGTCGCTTTACTTGTTGTCTACAGCAGGGCAAATAAGCGGGAACAGGCCAACGCTGATGTCTCCATTCTTCTTTCACATATTAGTTGTAGCGACATCTTAGTAAGCCCATTCCTAAGGACCAGCAGATCCGTTCGCCACAGACACTTCGGAGTCGTTCCCCAAACTATGACGCTCAGTTCATCCAACAGCCTCTAACGTCCGCAATGTGACGGGCCTACCTGATGAGCCCCAAGAAGGGTGAAACCCGTCGTGGGCTGTCGAGGAATTTTCAGCAACCTTATGAGCAGTGTATTACGTTTATACATGTATCGCGATATCTCGAATATCGCACAAACTGCAACGTGAGGCGGTTTGGTGCAACACATTCAGTTGCTTAAAACGAGAAATTCAGCCGGGTTCCAAGTGAGTCTCTCGCAAATCCGAGTTGGTTTGCGAATGAGGGTACAGTATAGTTGCAGATTTAGACAACGAGTAGGCTGCATATGGATATCTCAGGTCGACTTGGTCATTGACTGTGGAACATTTGATCCGTCGGAATGCTTTACAGGTCTCCCATTTGTTCGTTCGTTAGTGGAGACACCGTCCATGAATTTTGACAGTAATCCGGCTAACAGTACTGAACATCTTATCGTTCGTGCTGAGTTACTCTATTTACGCCTTTCGAGCAAGTTCCAAGTGTCGCTCTATTCGCTTGCCAATTCGGTAACCTTCATTCTTCGTCTAAGTTAGCGAGGCGTGCTGATCACCCGGTGTTTCATGAAATCTGCTCGTGGGAATCGTCCTTTTCATCAGGGTAGAGAAATTACCTCATATACACTGTTTCAGTGTGAATGGACTAGTTGCCTGCTATACTTTATACCTCGTCTGACGAAGGTTTGCTAAAGTCATTTTAGGGATGCTTCAATCGGAGGTTTTTTATTAGACTTGGTGAAAAGTAAGCAAGTAGTTGCATGTAATAATGCGTTTTTCACTCTTCCTGGTTACTCATTTGTAGGGTCATCAGGACCAATCGAAGACCATGAAGGTAGATCCTATGGACTCCACTACGGTGCTTACCCAGATCGGCATCATGGTTCGCGTCAACGCAACTGGCAGCCCTCGAAGCTGCATTCCTCACAGGGTCTCAGTTCTGGTGCGAAGTCTGAGGCTGGTGTCTGTCTCGATGCGGAGCTCGGTAGCAATCTACCAGCGGATGCAGAGATAGACCGTAATGTCCCATCCCAAATGGATTTTCCACGAGAAGCAGAAGTGGATGAGGATACTGACGAGATGGAGGAACCATCAGAACTTGTTGAGACTCAAGATGCACGCGGAAAAGGCACCGTCACACGGCATTCTGATAACGCGGCCCAGACTGAACCGAATACACCTAATTCAAAACAGCGCCGCGGATCTCTGGAACCTGCCGATGCGGGTACAACTTTCACTGATCGTCAGGACCATCCTCGTCGTGCTGAACGAGGACGACGAGGACGCGGCGTTTCTAGTTCTTACTACCCAAGTTCTCGGTAAATCAATAGGTGGTCCAATTTTGTTTCTGAGCGACTTGTCCTTTATATGCTATCTCAACACTGATGTTGACCTTTGTAATAGGTAGTACTGCATGAATTTTGCACTTTGGTTGTAGACGGTTATAAGGTTATTGGTCACTTCAGAGAGAATGATGGGTATGACGGCCATTGGGCTCGTCGAACAGTGTATATAACCGTTGTTTTGACTGGCCCTGGGTCTGGCTTTTATGCTGATGACAATTTCCCCCACCAGTGTCGTCAACTCATTTGTCGTACCTTCGTTATTTCCACAAACAGTTGTTCCTAAGTGAGTACGTCTGCTGTGGTTAAACGTACATGTTTCAAGGTCGTTTGCTTACACTGTTTAATTAGATGACCCTCGCTACGTCACAATATTGGCTATTCCTCTAGTGACAAGCAAACTGGTGTCGTGTTGACGGACCTGTGAACCGCACTCTAAAGTCGAAGGTTTCCCCTAGAACCCTAGTCACTTCTGTATAGGAGCGAAGTGCCCTGTTAGGGAGAATCTCCGGAGCCTTGTGTGCCGGCATCATCCCGGCAATGGCAAGTAAGACTATAATGATGCTTATTATCGTCAGCTGCTTGAAGGTGAACTACCCGAGATAATTGAACGTTTTATCGACCGGATAACAATGCGGAGGGTGTCAGCTGACTAGAGTACGCGCCGCTGGTGTCCGTAGTGTCGATGAATCAGCATCAACAGCTCCCACTTGGCTCCTCTGGCCCTGTGCCGAAAACCTTTCGGACAGTTCGAAGGTTTGTTGTACAAACGCAGCCGTGACCGGTTGCAGGCCACCTCATACTGTCGGACACTGACGTAGCTAATCGATAGCACATGGAACCCGGGACAATGACAGATACCGCAGAAAAGACTATTGCGTGCTCCTTTTTGAGAACAAATTTTATATGGATGTTAATAGTTGACCCACTTGATTTTGCAGGACATTCAGCAACGAAGATGCAGTGATGTATTCTGGTCACCATGTGGAATCCAAACCCTATTCTCGTGCATCGCGTGGCATAACTTTCACAAGAGGACATCGTGCTCTCGTCAACTCGGCCACAGCATCGGAATCTCGTGGAAGACGGACATTAGAAGAACCGCGTAATCGAGGACCGGACCGAGGTGAGAAGTTACCTAATGTCGGTAAATTCGTGTTTTATCGGCTGCCGCCTGTCTTCCAATCTTCTACTAGCCTCCCTATTAGTACGCATCTTTGATACTACCCCAACCCCTGTTTCTGTCGAGATGCATCGCATGTATGCACCGGAAAGACATCAAAGCTATATAATTACTCTTTCTGAAGCTGGGGCTAAGTGTGCGATTTGCTATCTTCCGAGAGGGTATCACAATTAAGCCGTTCTTATTGCTTTCCTTGAAATACTGTACTTGGCTTTACTTTTATTGTTTCCATATTATCAACCACATGTGACTCGTCTTTCTGATATACTGATGATCATCTAGACGCAACAACAACAATCGACCAGTTGGGTCAGGGTGGTATATTTCTAGCCGATGAGTTTTTCAGGAGTGTTAGTTGATCGTTTCCTTGGTTATCAACCTATTATTGAACAAAGTTCAAGCCTGTCTGTTCGATGAGATAAGATCGACGTTGAAGTCTCAACTATCACCACGCGGATTCCCCCCTGTCACTGGACCAAAAATGACCCATTCGTCTGTAATATTTCATTGGTGAGCACGGTAGCCGCCGAGTCCGTTACCCTGCCCTTGTCTCCTCATATCGAATTAACCGTCAGGTATTCCCCAGTTGGATAGATACGCCCCCGTTGGAGTGTGTGGATGCTCCAGAGTCATGAATGTAGCGAGCGTATGGCTTGATAAATCGGCACCACCTGAAGTCAGTTTATCAGTCTGTTTGATAGCACCTTTGTTGAGTACGTCATCGGATAAAGCCGTTACAGTCAATAATTTGTCAATTGTTTATGACGGATACTGCAGAGGACTGTTCGTACAATAATCGGCTGATTCGGCCTGCAGAAACAGCTCCGAGACACTGCCCGATTCCGTAATATTACATAGAACAAACGGATATAGCTATTTGTGCTGTATGTGCACTTGTCGGTCAGATTGCTTTGACGCACAATGGTACTGAAATGGTTGATATTTGATCAGGTGGCTGTTGGTCTGTTCGCCGAGCTTGGCAATTGATTTGCAAATGTTTCGTCACCATTTTGCGTTTATGTACTTTGCAAAGAGCAGCTTTTGCGCTGTAACCTGATTGGCCATTGACGAAAATCGTACTTGGATTCTGGTTGGTCCGCTCGTGATCTGTGTTGCGTCGTGGTCGACTTCTCGGTTGTTTCATTGGTTGTTGGTGTACCTCCTATTTTTAGTAGTTCGTGTTCCTATTGATTGGTTCTGAAATGCTTCTGGCGGATGACCTTGAAGAACGTCTTCACACGTTGCTAGTGTGTTGGAAATGAGAAGTTCCGTCCTAGCACGGCAAGTGAAGTTCGTAAACTCGTGCATCAGCAGCAGGAGCAAACACGAGGAGAATAAACTGACAGTGGCTTGACTTATTGCAGACCACTAATGCCCACAACCAAAAAACTCCTTAGGATACTTATACGTTTTTCGATCCCAACAAATTTAAACCGGTTAACCGAGTTACGCGAACTTTTTGTTTTGTCCAACGTCCTATAATTATCTAAGACAGCACTTAGTTAAGTTTGCTTGGTACTTAGGAGAAATATCTGATTGGTCGGGTTTATCATGTAGACACCTTCAAGTGAAGACACTTGTGGGGAATAGTGCACTAGCATTAATACTGCAGGTGGCTAATCTCTTGCTCTGTTTGTACTTCTCATTGCTGATTTTCTTCTGACTTTAAGATTTCCGAGGTACGTATTCTTACGGAAGTGGCTATCCATCAATGCGAACTGCACGTGGTTCAGTTTATTATGATTCTGAGGGCTGTGAGCAAGTTAACTCGTTTGATGCCGGCTCTCGATCCAACGCGACTGCTCAGGATGCTCGTCGTCACCAGTCTCACAAGTCCCGCCCGTCAACAGGAACTTCCCACTTCTCAACGAATGAGGTTCGGCGCGATGACCACTTTAGTGATGGGGAACAAGGTGGTGCGGGTCGGAAACACGCACGAATTCTTCGTAATCGAAGTCATGAGGGACCAAGACATACTTTCAAGAGTTCCGCGCAGAGATTTGCCGCGGAACGTGAACGACAAAAGCCCGAATCGGAAGACAATGCAACTGTGGAAGATGTGAGTGCACCTAAATTGTCATACAGGTCTGTGGATTGAGTAATTTAATGCTGAAGTAATTCCGGTTAGTTTTTTTCGTTGAGGAAGTGGTTACGAGGGCCCAAATTCGTCATAAACCCTATTCCCGAAACACTTGTCAATCAGCACTTGGACTACTACAATCCTCATGCGGTGACATCCTGGTATTTTTATTGGAGGCTAGGCCAACGCATCAGTAGATTGTATTCACCCACAAGTTAGGAAGTAATGTATTTGCTAACTAAAATCACCCTCTACAAATTATCGCACCACTGTTTAAAGTGGATCCGCGCAACAAGTCCAGTGTTCTGCAACAAACCACCACAGATCCTAGAGGTTCAGACTGAGCACAGTTCAGTGGCCGGATTCGTTGTTCACCTTGAAGTCACTTACACTCAGCCACCGAAATTGTCCAACTATCTTGAACGTGACTAATATGCATATACCAACAGAACGAAACGGTGTTTCTAGCCCTGCACTGTGATCCCTCGACATAGCGTAATTCTTCAAGTGCCAGTTGGTAGTGCTCACCGGGTCAGCTGCATGGAGAACAGTGTTAAATCCGCTTGTTGGCTTTGTTTTTCAGAGGCCAGAAATGACACCACCTCTAGATATGCCCATTCTGACGGATTATGGGGACAATGACATACCGACAGTTCGAGTTCCGGCAGCAGATATGGGATTCAACACGCGCCCACAGTATGCACACCCTCGAGTTGGTCGCTCAGGAACCTTCCCACGTGGAAGTGGCTCTCGGAGGAATCCCAACCGTGTGACCACACTTCAACAAAACAAGCGGGCCCCTGGTTCCAGTGTTGCTGGATCTCGCCGTTACCGTGATCAACGTGATCGATACCGTGATGGCAAAGATGGGGATGGAGGTGCAGCTGCTGGAGGAACAGGTCGATCAACCATGGGTGGTGACTCTACCGGCGGCAGCGGACAGAGTGATGGCTCACGCCGGAATGGTTGCGAGAACGTGGGCGGTAATCAAAATTCTGGTGGCAGTCGTGAGGCTGGTGCGTCCGATGGTTCTATTCTTGATCAGAATCTTGAGGAAACGGAGAAGACGGTAGGCGAGTCGGAAGCCGTCCATGTAAGCTCGACAGATAATACAAACCACAACTACGTAGAGAGATCAGGCGACACACGTGTTGCCCAGAATCGTCACCCTGAATTTGGTGAGTGTTTCAAACGTCCTACATCCTAATCTCAAAAAGAGGTGTAAGAAGCAGCCACACTGGGTATATTTGACATCGTTTTGGGCACTGAGGTGTCACCTATCCTTTCACAGTGGTGGGAATTTATGACGCCCCAATATTGCATTAGACTTGACCCGCCTAATTGGATGCTCTATACTCAATACCCTATTCCTGTCCATCCCGGTATTGTGCATATCGGAGTGTCTAAGAATCCGTTATTTAGTATGAAGCGGTGGAGCTGGACACTACTCATTGGACTCAAAATTCCTAGCTCTAATATTTCCATTAGAGGCTGATCACGTGTGTACGTTTTGAGGTTAAAGTTTAGGGTCGAATAAGATCTTTTTCAATCTCACCAGTGTGTCGATCAACTTCATCTCACCAGGTAGCTTCAGGCTCCACCCATTCAACCTTGCACTTCCAATAATCTCACCTTTCTCTTGCTACGTTTGACACGAACGCTGTTCCCATTATTGGTTTATTTTCCTTCCTTTTGCTCCTGAGATAAAATGAATCGGTCTCGGAAATGCTGGCCCCAGTGACGGGCTTCACATGGAGGCCTGTATTCCTTAACTTTGATGCTGAACTCAAGTTTACCTCTTCCAGCCGCTTGCTTTGTCCCACTAATATTGGATCGATTTGATGTGTTCCAATAACTTTGAAGGCACTTGGTTGGTCTTCCAGCACAAACGGGAGTATCCAATGTGTTGCTTTTTCTGTATTCATATTTCTAGTCTCTCGAGGAGTTTTAAGTGACGTTAACGACATTGACGAATGGGAAACCGCCACAGAAGGCTCGACTGATCCGGAGAGTGCATCAAGCACCCTACCTACTCCCAATCCGACTGTGGCCTCTGTGACTTACAATATTAGCGAAATTTCGGCGGTCGTTGAAAGCCACCCACTGGTCAGCATTGAACCTGACGCTTCCCAGCATGTGTTTGGTCTGTCCACTAATTCGTCGGACGAAGCCACTGTTGTAGGTG
Source organism: Clonorchis sinensis (assembly GCA_003604175.2). NCBI lineage: Eukaryota > Metazoa > Platyhelminthes > Trematoda > Opisthorchiida > Opisthorchiidae > Clonorchis > Clonorchis sinensis. The sequence goes on along the minus strand of NIRI02000039.1, from coordinate 139,900 downwards.
ATGGCATGCATGCCGCTCCTCCAGATGCCAGCATCCCGGTTGTCTCAGGTGACAATGACGAAGTCACACCAATACCCAGCATTACACATCCAGTCAGTCAGACCACCGGCGAATTATCTGGCTGTCAACTGCCTGGACCAGACAGATATCCTCACGACCGTCGTGGTAACGGTGGTGGCAGTGGAGGTAGGTATGCATGCCACCAGCTGTTTCAGTTGGTACAACCTCATCTTGTTTTGTCTCCTCGGGATATTCGCACTCTCGGTCAGCTGAGCACTCCTAGTATGGCACTGCGAACGTCGTACCGCATGGAACTTCCTTAGTTTCAACTTATGCATGCGCTGACCCAGTGTGTTAGTGTTTCGTCAAATATTTCGTATTCAGCCGTTAGCGAGTGCTGCTTAGAATTGCGCGTTTTCACCCCACCCAACGCGACACCTGTCTCACAACCTGCCACCAGTCATTTGGCTTTTTCAACGAATCGCCGTTCACCTCATTTGCTTGATCTGTTCTCTCCTTTAATTTGTCTTTTTATTGGTAGCGTAATCGGTGTTACCGACAGTTGGCTACGCATATAACTGCTTGTCATTAACCGTTCATAATTGTCTTCACCCCAAGAGAGTATCGGTAACCATCTAGTTAGGATCAACAAACATTTTCTTATACTCAGCGTACTGTGAGTGCGATCGAACAACAAACCCAATAGATTCCTTTTGGTGCGCTGCTGGCATCCCAAAGGAAGCTAGAGGGTAGAGGTGCTGCCGATGCCTAGACGTGCGAGGGCATCATATTTGAACTGCGGTCGGTAGTTTGGTTTGAACAACACGTGGACATCTTAGAGCAGGCGAGGGCATAGTCGTAGTCCACACTAGTGCTCCACAGTGAGCGATAGTCGTGTATGGATCTCCTCTATTGGTAGCTTAGCGTGGATCTCTAATTAGTGAGCCACGACTTCATTTTTTGATACGAGGGGAACAGTATCTGTGGCTTGAATCTGTACTCCAGATGTTTTGGCTTCCTGTTGTTTCCCAGGGCTGCCAGTGAGCATCTGGCATTGATTTTTTCCGCTAACTCACCTTGTGAGCAGTATGGAATTACAGTTTGTCCAGCTGCCAGGGGCATGTCAACCTGGTTACAATTCCACCGTCCACTTTGGTGGTACCTCTGCCACAAGGAGCGTGTGAAATGGGGCTTCCTCACTGAACGTCACATCAATCAGTACTTATCTATCAGAGTTCACAACTGTGTGCAGCTCTTCCGGGCTTGGTGGGGTTGGAAAAAGAATGCCAGCCGAAACACCACTGCACACAGTGCGTGTGGTTATGGGATGTTACGTGGTAGCGCGAAGGCATCTAAGAATCGGGTTTCCTCTGCTTATGAGAAGCCGCTGAGCTCTTTCCGTCGACTTCATTGGAATTTGGTGCAGCGGCTTGTTTTACAAATGAATTTCTTCGTTACAAACTGGTTATGAATTTACGGTCTGATACACCCGTTCTCGGTCTATTAGTGGCTTCCAAGTTTTGTCTTTTTTCTTACTATCGCAGTGGAACCAATTTTTATATTTATCGGGCTTGATGGATACTATGATAACCATTCATCTGAATGGAGGGGTAATGCTGCTGTGGCCTCTGAGAGTGAGAGTACGACCTTTGTGGTCTAAAGTGTACTTGGTCTAGCTCCTTCATGCAACTCAAAGGTTTTCTTGGTTTTGCTGTTTGCAAAGAGGGAACTAACTCGTTGGTAAATAAGTACACCTCTAGGTCTTTTGTCTTTTAGCAAACAATGCCTAGGATTGTGTTGGACTCAGATGTGTGCCTACATATTCTTGTATTCTATGTTCATCGTATTTTAGGCACCACCGGCAGTACTGATACACATGGCTCACGTGGTCGGGGTTATCAAACAGGTTCTCGTTCAGGGAGGACGTACATCTCAGTTTCTGGTGGAAGATCAAGCGCCGGACAAAGGTTTCAAAAATCCAGCACGAGTCGATACCATCAGGCTGACTATTCAAACAGACGCACCAGTATTCCTTCCATACCACCGCTAATGTCACTTAAACCACATGGCCCTTTCACACATACTTCACAAACACCTGAGTCGAAAGTCAACACGAACCCCAAATCCCAGCTCTCCGAAGATCCTTCTATTAAAACTACCACAGAAAAAGTGGAAAGTGATTTTCATTGTGTTCCGAATAAGGCTCAAACATCCCCTGACCTAAACGAATATGACTCCGATCAGGATAGTCTTCTCTCGGATGGATTCACCAAAGTAATATCAAAGGCTAGTAAAAAGTTGGCTCGTCGCCGATTAAAACAAGAGCTTTCCGCTAGTTCTAAACCATCGATTCGGCGGGATAATGACTCTTTTAAATCCTCCCAAACAGTTCAACCGAATGACAAGGGGCGAGAGCATTCTTTGAGCCAGACAACTACTAGACTTCGGTACTCTGCTAGCGGACAAAATAAACCTCTCCAGAAGACTAAACCGCTCCTGGTGAAGCCAACATTTATGGGTCCACCGTTAAGTTCAGTAAGCATGAATTCGACTGGTGAAACCCCTGTCAGCAGGAGCAAAGCGACAACTATCAACGAGAGCACTGCTGTTTACCATACTACTAAGGCCTGGGCCACGACCACTCCAACTCAGTTCACCACCGGAACATCTGACTGCACTCAAGCCATAGTATCCACAGCCCGTCCTTGGTCTAAAGTGGTGGGAACGAAATCCTCTTCTGCATCGTCTGCAGTTGTGAAAGGTGAAAGTCGGACACTTTCCAACGTCTCAAGTTTTGAGCGCGCGGTCGATGCAGATTGGTCAACCGACCTGAAGCATACAGATTCTACGTCAACCCAACCAGAAGACGGCGACTCAGTAAACGCTCTTCTTCCGCAAAGTAAAGATTTACAGCTTGTTATGGTTGAGACAACAGAAACGGTTGATGCTGAAACTTACACCTCGGCACGCCAGTTTTGGTCACCAACGAAGGAGCAAAAGGATGAAAAGTCTAACGCCAAGGCCGTTGTGGCAGTACATCCAAGCAACACATGTACTCCTACAGCAGTCTCGTCCACTGGTACGGTTAGTAGTACAATTACTGGTTCGACTGTTTCTGTGAGTGTGTCCACCGTTTCCAACAACATCTGTAAAGTTCGGCCGCAGCAACAGCAACCTGTGGTACAGAGCAGTCCAGGTAATTCTGGAATGCTAACTGCCAACCCACCGTTACCCACAGTTGCACCAGTCAGTCCAAGCAGTACTACGAATGAACATCTCCCAGCTGGCCCGAACTGTGCTTCTGAAACCTCGACTGATCCCGAGAGGACCGAATGTGATTATGAAGACAGCGCTAATCAGGCCCACGCTGTTCGTCGTTTGCCCACCGAAGGTGCTTTTCTCGTGGTTCCTCACCCTCCCAATCGTCCTGTTTCCAGCTCCTGGACAGATAATGTCACATCTCAACTGCATGCCAACTATTACCCCAACAGACCAGGTGCTCTTCCACTAGCAAGCAGCATGGACAGCTCTTTTTCTGCTAATATGTGGCCGACCAGCGATCAGTCTCTGGATAGTTACGGCAATCGTTTGGCGAGTGTCGGAGGTTCAGCTGTCAATCAAGCCTTCTCCCAGGTCCATGGTTCGGATGTTCTATCCAACCTACTCACAGGACCCAATGCACCGTCCCTTTGTGTTGACCCCACTAACAAGTCCCAGCAATCGATTACGCTGGTCCCCCGTAGCCACTCTTACTCTGTACAGCCTTATGGACCTTCAGTCGTTTCCTCTAGCGAACTACATAGTTACGGTGGATTATACAGTGGCGAAGCGAACAAACTTTCTTCATCACATTCGGTCCCCCAGTCACAAGCTGCGGCTTTCGCCAGCGCAGCAGGATCCGTTTTCGTCTCGCCTCAACAACAACACCAGTCCGCCGGTCATCAGGCTCAGTCAGCTCATTCTTTTCCCACCAATTGGACCTTGCCTTCAAACCAGCAGCGGTACCGCCAACGGTTCCCGCATCAAGTTGAGCCCTCTGCATTTGGTGGTTTTACCTACCAGACGGAATTGCAGGTATGCAGCTGATGTGTACGATCATGTTAATTCTATTCTTTTTACAATACCCGATCAACCTTCTGTGTTCCGTACTTACTGCTTGTTTGCACAAATGTACTTAGGGAAGTACTCCGTGTGAGGTTCACCCCTGTTTAGCTACTCTCTCTCCCAGAAGGATTTACTGGCTAATGCTGACTGAACTCTTATAAGTCTGTCAATAGTGGGCAAATCATAATCAGCTTACGCGGAGCTATGACGTTGTGCGCAAACCGCTTGTGCTGATTTGAGAGAGAGGCGTAAACTTCCATCAGTACTGGTGCATTCATTGGTGACACCGATTTTCCGCTTGACTGGCGTAAGTCAACTAAGTATAGAGGTTGTATACATTCATTCAGCGTTAAACCGTGTATGGTAAAGTCTAGTATGGATTGCACTCATTTTACATCTCTCTCTGTGTGTGTGGACATAGTTGACATGGACGCACTGCGTTTGCTTGACCGTAACATACGCAACGCAATTTTAGAACATACTTATTGGCACCACTGAACTCTTTCGTCTTGTCTCGTTTTGAGCGTCGGTAGACCAAAAGTAGATCTTTAATCGGCTTCCCAACTTCGTCGCGGTCACATTCCAACGGAAGAGTATTAAGGAAGATCTAATTATTGGGGCTAAGCCGCGGACACCCAGCTTTTCATTTGGCATCTTTTCGTCTACCGATTCGGGATGTGTATCTTCTAGACTGGGGTTTCGTACCGGTTTTTATTAGGTTATGCCTGAGAGTTGCTGTCTTTTTTCTTTATGGTGGAATTATTTTGCAATTTTGGACGATACTATCGATGTCGGGGGGAGATGGCTCAGTGGTTAGAGCGCGAATTTGATGACCGGAAGGTCCGCATACTCGGCATCTGTATCTCGACTTCTGTCTAGTCCCGGCCGACTTGTCAGTATCCCAGCCCTCGTGCCTCATTTGGGTGGCATGGCAGCTAAGCACCGAAAGGGTGCTACTGGTGAATGGTTATTTTTTATTATCGATGTTACGCAAAGCTTTCATGCTTTATCTAATGCAGCTACTGATGCTACAGATCGGGCAGTGTAACTGCATGCTCGTGTTACTGAGCGCAAATCATGCTTGTGCGTGACGGTTGCCATTTTGTGTAAGAATCTGTTCCTAAGCCACTTGCGTATCTATATGATGTGTGTGAGGTAGAAGAGGCTGTCATATCAAGGGATAAAACTTGATGCATGCCATCATCACCATCGGAAGCCCAACGGTGTTCAACTTTGATGCTACCATAGTATGTTCTATGTGTCTTATGGTAAAGAAGATTAAGAATGAACGGGAAGGGAATTGGTGCATCGAGGTGTCAACATCTCCAGACATACATTCAGGCACTCTTGATAGAAACTGATAACAAAACCCTCATTTATATCGATTAGCAGCCAAATCTTGCAGCGTCTCCAGCCGGACATAGTGGGTATCATTTGGCCCCAATCCCGGAAGGCGAGTTGCATCGACAGCAGCACCGAAAAGTTTCGTAACCTCTTTCATACCCCACTGCCAGGTCAAAGGTTCACTACCTTTCTGCATGCACCATTCTGAATTGGGAGCGGATAACAGTGCCCTTTTCGACAAGCAATCATTCGGTGTACGCAATACACGACCTAACCAGCGCAGCTCTTGACGTTGAGCACATTCTACCGGAGTCCCCGTTACACGACCAAACACTCATTTTCTGTTTTTTTTTACGGATTAGCCACCACCAGCTTAAGTGAGCTATGGTTTTGAGACACCGGCTGTCGAAGACCTGAAAACGTCTCATTTCGGCTGCCCGCAGAGGCCACGTCTCTCAGCAAAACAGCCCATACTGTAACCCGTTTATCCAAAAACATCTGTGCCTTTTCCAGCCTTTCGAAGACGAGAACAATTTCGTCTGCATATTCCAGATCGACAGTTTTCGTCAGCGATTGTTTGAACACCGTAGTTTTGAAGACCATCCAACGTTAGTCTCGTTATCTCATCGATCACTAAATTAAGAATGAAGAGAGTATACAGCCTTGTCGGACAGCAGTTTGTATACGGAGACTTCTAAATAGCTCCCCGTATACTCTCCTGCTCCAATTTGTGTATTTTCCAGCATGTTTCCAGAGTTCAGTCAATTCGGTAGTGGCCTTTATCGCGCAACTGAGAATCTTCTCGACATTGGTGTACCTTGGTATGGACAGTCTTAGTATAAGGAATCAAGCTCTTTCGTGGAAGAGTTGGTCACCTGTGTGATGTTTCCATCGAGATTGAAATGCTCATTTGCAAAATCATAATTCAATGCCCGTTCGACCCGTTTTTAAACTTGGAATTTGAATAACTGTGCTGTATTCAACAGGAGTAATCACGAAATTTTGTAAAATGACCGACGATCCCTCTAATCCTGACCTGCTGACTCAGGTCATTAACAGTTGTTTTATCTCATCGCCTATCCGTGCAAGCTATTTTTGTTCGTACGAGAAGGATAGTTGCAACATTTATCATCGTTGAAATCCGTGATTATGTGTAGCCAAACCGAAGAAGCGTTTCTTGATATGGTCTTGTAACGAGCGTAACGTAAATATCTTCCTCTAGTTAACAGCTTCACAGATAATCGCGGTATACTCCGGACCATCTTGAATGGCATCAACGGTCTTCGATGATTGGTGGCTCAAAACGATAAAGCAGCTTCTAGGTTATGCTGACCGTAAGGTATAGTCATAAAAAATTCGAACTATGAGCATAACTGACCCTCACCAATCCGCGAATGCTTCACCGGATCGTATATTCGTTTGTTAGCCGGAAAACGCATTGGCATGTTAAATTGGTCGCGACTGCCATAAACACCATTTCCTCAGTTTTATCGTATCGTTAGCATAAGCAGGTTTTTGCTTCCTACTGTTAGAGATTTGCCTCATTCCCGTTTTTGTGGGACCCGCCAGAATGAATACGCCTACTTACCTTCGGCGACGGGATGCGTCCAACCTGCTGCAGCAGGAGGTATTTTCTCTGCCGTTCAAGGTCAACCTCAGCCCAGCTACCACCCCCACAACTCCGCTAGGCATAACATGGGGCCCCCAGCTGCCAGTAATCCATGGTCCATCTTGGGTAACCCAACTGGTGCATCAGGCCTGCAAGCCTCGGCCCAAGATTATGGCAGTACATTTGCACCTGCTGGTGGGGGAAATGCTAGTGGTGGTGGTCTGCTGCCGCACCCAGTACCACCAGGTGGATATAACGCGACTCATGGTCCAGTTCAACTGCCGATCTCCACTTCACCGAACTCCAGCTTTGTCGCTCACCATAATTACGTTGGTGTAATCGGTGGAGGACGACCCAACGCGACCGACTTATCGAACGTTTCTACTCGCCAACGAGGAGTTGTGCAGAATATTTTCCCATCACACAATATTTCTCATTCACCATCTGCCCAGAGCCAACCTCAGTTTCCGGTACACTCTGCATTTTACCCTTCTTTATCACCCTCCCACCACCAACGACTTCAGCAACTTCAACAGTTTACTGGTTCCCAGGGTAGACCGAATGTCCACAGTTTGATGAATCCAGCTACGGGATTGTATGCTACTGCTTTCGGTACCGCACCACAGCCAAATCAACCAACACCGCCACCCTTGCCATCCCAGGTAAGACAACACCATTGCCCCCATGTTTTCCTGATCGATAATGAATCCTCTTAATGAACCGAGTTTACCTGGTTGAATCTTCGTCTTACAGGCGCACCTGGGATGGGTACCACTGCTTAACGACAACACTACTGCGATCATTTGATACTTTGCTCCTACACTGCTCCTATTTTTCAAGGTTTCATTACCGTATGGATGACAATACACCATGCGTGAATGCTATCTCCTAACTGTTCCGAACAAACTGAACATACCTTTGCCTCCAAGGCTTCGTTGTACGTCCCACATTCCCGTTTTCCGGTGATCGAAACTGTAGCAGCTGGAACCAGTGTGCCTATGGTACACGGTTTATAGCTGATACATTGATTGATTGATTGACTGTTACGGCAGTAATGGAAGGATGTCCTAGTATGGAGCACAATAATTAGTGCAAAAAGGATACGCATGGGGACAAGTCACGTACATCTATAATCAGCTAGCTGTCTAGACCTAGCAGTATCTCACCTATCGTGCTTCCTTCAAGTTGCATGCCCGTAATCAGTTTGGCGTGTCCGTATGCCACACATAATAGACCCTGGAAATCTCTGTATGACTAGAGCATTTTTCTTGAAAGGATACAGGAAACTAAGAAAATATGTTCGGTCTCCCAGTACCCGTCAACTGTGGCTACTTGCTTCTGTAAAACCTGCGGAAATTTCACTATATCGCCTTTTCTCTCTGCCCGCCATCTTCTACCGAAAACGCCGCTACTGTGCTCCGAACACCGGAGTGGTAGTGGTTCCTTTTTCGGAAAAATTTTCAACGCAGTTTGACGTAAAAATTCAGTGATTAGGCAAATGGACAAGACAGGAGAGTGTTCTTCAACGGTACGGATAGCGTCGGTACCGAGTGTGACATGGGATATTATAGAACCAGTAGGGATACCTCAAGTTACCCGTCTCGTACCAACCATACTTGACGGCAGTCTACTCACCCCCTTCAGGTGCAAACATAGCATACTTTCACCAGGTAACTGACTTGCATGAATCTAGGAAATAGGCTTTCGAAACCGCATCCGATCTATCTAAATCACATGGATTCTCGAAATCGGCATTAGTGGTTAGTTGTGACTAGAACGTTTCAAAATCCTTTTCACACCAAGATTGCTCGACGTTTATTGGAATTCTTAACTAGACCCAGCAGGAATGCCAAAATAAATCTAAGGGTGTGCTGATGTCAGTTTAAGATGTCCTGAAAGTGAGCATTACTTTTCAGGTTTTATATCAAAGGTTCAACACTTCTTGGAAGTTGATTTCAGATTGAATAGCCAGATCTCTCTAGAAACGTTTGATTAAAAATGACACGTTTGTGGGACTGTACTCATCTGATGAGCCCGAAAAATGCTGAAACCGGGCTATCGAACAGCGTTCAGCAAACTAATGAGTAGCGTATTCTGTATGGACTGGACAGTGCGTTGCGGTATCTCGAATATTGTCCGAACTGAAACATTAGACAGCAGCGGCACATTCAGTTGACAAATATCAGGAGCGAGAGATTGAGCTGGGATTCAGTTGTCTTCCTTTAAAACCGAATTAGTTTGCGAATGAGTTTATTTCTCGAATCCGTCAATTCCTTTTTCCTAACTTCTATTTTTTAGCTGGGCTACGCAAGTTTTACTTCTGAGTCTGCAGCTACTGTACCAATATCCTTCTACTCAACCTCACAATCACAGTCAACCGTCGGTCTACAACATCATATTCACAGTCAGCGACAAGCCCAATCCTCTGTTCCCCACATGCCTTCGCGTAACGTCGGGGCTGCGGCAAACCATGGTGGGTCTCCATTATTGATTCCCAGTGCCGTGGGTCCATCTGCCTTCTCTGGCTACGGTCAGCCCACACCCTCGGCGGCGTTATCTGGTTACCCAATAAAACATGTGCTTCCCACACTTTAACACTAGTATTCTCAAAGGCACGTGTAAGTAATGAAAGTTGTCCTCGCTGCTGCGCGTCGTATTTGCCTCGATTGCTCGTGGCACGCTGACTTGTACCATTTCTCTATCTGATTTCGCTCTTTACCTTTTCTATTTCCATCTGTTAAAACTCCCTTGTGATTTGCTTGTATCTATTCGATCCAACCTACCAGCCAACTTACTGGTCGCCCGCCCCTTCACACGCTTCCTACCATTTCATCTTCGGACGTGGCGACTCATCCGACCTCGAAGAATGGCTTTGGCGTTTCTTCCCATCTGCTTGTTCTCTGCTTTTCCTACAATCCACTCTCCGCCTCGCTCTATTTCGGCCGAATTCATTGATTTCCTCATGTTAATCTGGTGCGAACGCCTTTTTTTTTACTGTCGCCAGGCCTGGTTCAACGCGTTAGTCATCATTACCCCTTCGTCTCCACCGGATGATTTTAGGGGTCCTATCTTCACAGACTGTATTTTTATCTTGGATGTGCATTTCTCTGCTTTACCAGTGAAATACACTTTTCTCGTGATACATCAGATTTGCGCTTGATCGTGGTTCCCAACGACTGGACAGTAGCTATAGACTGAAATGTTTCTTACAGTTTCGCGTTCTGTATGTCCTTGTGTTGTGGGATTCCATTCAGCTTGGATTGAATTACTCTGCGGTCTGTGGCTACGCGCCATCCTATAATTTGTCTGGCTTCATTAAAACAGTTTGTCTCTGGTGATTATTCACCTACAACTAGCATACTTTCTAACTTCCCGGTGCTGCTTGGTTTTCCTCTCGGTCGTGCCCCCGAGTAATCCTGACACACTGACGGAGTGCCAGGTTTTAAAGGGTTGGCTGTATAGGACACTTGATAGGAGCTGGCCGGTCGTGTGCTCTCAGCCCAAAATGTGGACTGAATCCAGCCAGGTTCCGATCAACAGTAGTGGGAACCGAACTGCTTGGTCCTTTCAGGTTTTCTGGGTTTAGCTTGAGTGACTTAGACCAACTTGGATGCGACTGCCCTCGAGATGAGTTTCTCGGCACTACTTCTCAGGACAACGATGCTTGAACAAAATCCAATTAGCTTAACAAGATAGGTTATCCGTTGTGCCCCTTTCCAAGTTCTGTCTGCCCAACATAAAAGCTCAGTGTAAGTTGACCGTCGAGTGCCCTACGCATCACAGCATAGCGCTGACACAGATGTATCAAGAAGCACGTATCGTGAAAATTAGGTTCAGCCAAATGCATTTGTATATATTTTGAAAACTCTGGTACTCGCTTCTCATTCTGCGTTTGTTCGATTTTCGTAGAGAGTTTATTGATGAGTGTTTGCTTAGAAAATGAATGTATCGGCTACTCACGTCAACGGTTGATGTTGAAAATTACTAGTGAGTTATTTTCTGTGTGAAGTGGGCGTAACGGTTCAGAGTGCACAGCGAATGCCACAGAAACGTGGATAACTAAAATGTTTCTTAGAGTTGTCGGGGATTAGATGGTCTCATATAGAATTTACCAAAGTTACGAACAAATGTCTTTCTTTTTAATTGGACCCACATCGTAGGAACTTTCCTAGCCCATCAAATGGAGAATATTTCACGCTTGATGGTTTCATACAAGCTAGTTGTACTGTATTTGGTTCTTTTTGAACCCGACCTAGAGCTGTTTCACCCTGTTGCGGTGGTCAGTTTTCAGTACTACACTGATTCTGTGAGCCAGACCAGCTAGAACTCAGTTCTTTAAGGTTCAAACATACTTGGAAGGTTAATGGGGAGCAGTCCGACAAGGAACAGTGACACCCTGTAGTCCGAGAAATCGCGTTGCCAGGCGACCTGGGAGGTGAAGTCGTACTGTCCTCTGCGATAATTGTGTGAAAGCAGTAAGGTGTTTCTCCCTGGTGACTAGCGTATCCTTCATGGAAGCAGCGATGCTGACTTCCTCCGGAAAAGGGCAGGTTGGAATACCGCCACTCCGGTCGCCCAACGGTTGACGGTGACCGCACGCGCATTATTCAATGTGGTCGAAATGCCTTTGAGACCCAAGAGTCGTGCTGATCCGAGGGCAGGGAGTTATGCCTTGCGACCAAGTGGGTCAGACTGTTGGGTCATTGGCTGACTGCCTCCGTTTCGGGAATTTCGTCTTTTTACGCTGCGTGTTCGCCGCGTAGCAGCCATTGGTGGTTACGGAAACGTGACGCTACAAACGAGGTGAAAACCGACCGTCTTGAGGTCCGTTTCCTGCAGTAAAAGGATTTCATTCCAGGAGTTAGGGCCGAGAATTCCTTCCAAGACTTTGGTATGCACAATCTCTGTGGGACATGGCCAGCGGCACCTTTGATTAGAGGCGTGCTGATTCGTTTACTCCACTGATTCATTGAGCCGGCGAACAGCTGACTCACCCGTCTATGTTGGTCAGGATAAGTGCTTCGGCTAATCCACTGACGAACCCACCTACCATGAACCAAATTCACTTCATGAATACAACCGTGTCACCTGCCCCAGGGACAGTTCTATGTGATATGGTAATTACTGGTGTGTATTGGCTTCGGACCTGGGTAACAGCACGAAGCCGGTCCACACATACAGCACATTGGACGGTACAGGGCTATACGCCTTCAAGTTCATCCCCAGGTCGTTGACCTCAGCGGGTTGGTCTTGAACAACCAGTGGCGACACTAGCAGGACTTCAGCCTGTTGTTGAAACAAAGGTGTAAGCGTCTAGTAACTGTCGTGATAATTTCAGGGTGATCCACCGATTTGAAGATGTGGGTCAGGGAAAAGCGTATAAATAGCTTCGTCGTGTAGGCCGTCGCCAGCCTCAGCATGCAACGCGAGTGGCGTATGATTTGTCCTTTACCTGGCGACTAGGCGAACCGTACGATCCATCGGCGTCCCTGATAGGAGGCTTCACTGAATATACTAGCTGGTTGCCATATGAAGCACGTGATAGTTGCAGCCATGGTTACCAACTCCTAGTGTTTTGTACGTTCCATTCTTTAGGGTTTGCGGACCTGTGAGTCAGGTGTGTCAAGTGCAGGCTCAGAACAAACCTTCCAGAAAGCCCCTATTTTGGCTGGCTCATGGGTTATTATGCGCCTCACAGACAAATCATGCGGTTGCCCACAAGTATATGAAGTAAGTTCACAAATTATATCACCGTTTGATAACTGTCACACTGTTGTGACTTGCTGACGGTAGTGCAACTTCTGTGTTGGTTCTTGGCCTCCTCTCCGCTCACTATGGTATATAAAAGGGCGCGGTAGCTTGAGACAGCCCTTTATGAAGATAAAGGAAGGTGTTTATGGAGTCATCACAGAATATTCCATAAGGTCGTGCTAGAATCTTCGTGAGGGGGCGAGAAGCGTCGAGCTATAGATGCTCGATCCGGATAGGCTGACATTTTGACCATTCAAGGGATGGTTTCGATTAGTCCGTAGCCCCCATGCGACATCCATCCAATCGGCATGATGTTCGGTCATTAAGAGCGGCTGGCCTCCGGACACTTCCCCCTTGAGGATGCTGTTCAACCGATTGCTGCTTTGAACTCAGTTGTGACGACTCACGGAGGTGTTGTGGCATGTCGGCCCCTCCCTGGGGCAGTGAGCACGCTGATCTGGGATCTGGTGCCCTCCACTTCGGAGGACGGCTGTCCGGTGTCCAATGTGACGTGGTTCTCTTAAGGGGCCACATGCTGTTGTCTGAAGTTGGTTCCCTTAACTTTGTAGTCTCTATGGTTTGGTTTGTCACGTGCTTGACGTAGTATTCGACTCTGCGTCCACCGTGGACAACATTCCCAATATCCTCGAATCAGTACCTGGCCCCTGTGTGACTGCTGTAGTGTCCCTTCTGCCGACCCCTCGCTCTGGAATTTCCGGATAGCAGTGGAACGATCCGCATGGACCTGTTGACTCAAGGGTTCGAACCGCAGGTACGAAGTTGCAGGCTGCTGGCAGGATCCATCATAATGGACTGAAGTGAAGGTGTTCCCGGTGCTGGGCGCCAGGAGCTGAATAGCTGCTGTGTCGCGTATGCTCCCACTGGTCTCCGATTTGGCTGTAACCGTAGCGATCACAAGATCGTCAGCATGTGGTCTCATGAAAGTTTTGCAGCCGTCTGCAGTTTTTTCTTTACAAACGGCATTAGGGTGTTGGTTCAAGAGTTGTAACCCATTAATCCAATCCAAGCCCAACAGATCAAGGTCTGCATATTTCGCGAGGCAGCAAGCACCACTGAGTTGATTCCCCTTAAACCTCACGGAGCAGTTCAGCTTCCCGGTCAGTTTGAGGCTTCCACCAGATGCTTTACGAAGGGTGCACTTTGTGTGTTTCACTGATGACCTTCCAATTTCGTCCTAGGTCCGTTTTTAAATCATAGTGGGGCCATAACCTGTATCAAGTTGGAGGGTAACCGATGTGCCACTGATACATACTGTAACGAATTTTCGTTTGTTGGGTGATTTCATCCTAATTGTAGCGGTCACGGCCCCTGTCTGCGTCCTTTTGTCGAGTCGATGTTTGCGCAAGCTTCTGAAGTTGTCTCTGCAGCATTCTTCCTTACGGCCCTTTCGACTGCACTTGCTGCACCCGTGGTTCCAGTAGGGACAGTCGCGTGAATAGTGACATTCATCACAAAACCAACGGGATGTGGGTGGTTTTCTTGGGGTTGATTGCATACTATGTCAGGCTGTGAGAAGTGGAAATGTCCAATCACTGCAGCATCAGCCGTGAGAGTGGTAAGATGCTGGCATTAGGTTGTAAGTTTCTGAAGTGTCAATTCTGCATCCTGTTCAATCCGATTCAGAAGCCGGGTCCGAAAATCTGCATCGTGTGGCGATTGAGGACCAGCCACGAAGATGAGACACTTGAATGGATCTTCGGTCATGGTGCTGAGCTAGAAGCGCTCACATTCCTCATTCACCACACCGGCATAAGTAGTGAAATATTCGGTATTCTTTTTGGTAATCTTGAGACACTGGTAACGAATATTGATCAAAGAACTTCGCTTACCGAATATTTGGGTCCGGATCTTGACTATATCTACCAAGCCAAGGTCTCGGGGGATCCCGAACGATGTCCAATAAAGTTCCATGCAGCTACTCACCATGTGTTCGGTCGGGACGAATTCATGGTCACGGTAGTTGAGTTACCCTCCTGGCTAGTAACCGTTTGTATTGTCTCGTAATCGTTGAAAAACCAATTAGGTTTTGGTTTCATACTTTACAACAGCATGCACCAAGGTTAGCTATCACTTCAAGGATGGTATTTTATGACTGCTCGTAAACCTATTGGGAAGGGAATTATGTGAAACAGCGGCTTATGAGGATGGTGTTATGTCTGATGGTTCGCCAATCCCTTGTATCTGACTGCTGACCCAGTGCCGGAAAAAGACTCACCGAACAAGCGAGTGCGAGAGCGAAAATACAACGGTCTCAAGCTATTTTATTGGAGGGACACTGTCTGAACTTGGTCCAACACTGACTCACTCTGTCTGCCTTTGATACAAGGCTGTGACGAGCTGCATATTGAGGGGGCGTTATATGTCTGCTCAGCATCTAGTAGAGATTTCGGGCATTAATTGGTTACTTTCAGGAATCTGACCTTTTTGATAGATGTTTATTCAGCAAATGAAACCCACCCAATAAATGTCGCTCTCCCTATTAGTGTGGGTAACCTAATTGGAGTTGATGCGTCCAGTGAAGCAACAGATCTGTTCCTACCGACAGAAATGACTCCACGGGTAGTGTTCACTCAAGCTAATTTCGCAGGTATGTTGAGTAATTGGATTCTTACAGATATGGAAGAACTGTACCCTCTTATTTCCTGTGGCAATAACAAGTGGCCCCAAGTTGGTCTACTGCTACAACTGTTTGACTCCCTCTGTCTAGCAATTTTTGCCTATGCGGTATTAACGCCCTTTATGCTCGGTAAATCGGCCTCACCTCGTGAACAATTTCGCCTTGTGGTTTCACGGTGTTGCCAGTGAACACAAGGAAGGGCATAGTCTAAAATGCTGAATTCAGTCTCACCGTACGCGAAAACCTGGTAGTCATGAAATGTATGTTTCTGCGACGTCCTTCTTTTGCTTTTAAGCAGCGCCAGTTTGCCAGGATTTACGATCTGGAACGGTCGTAATTCTGTGGGGCTTTCAAGACCTTCAAATAAAAAGAGTACCCTGCTTCATCGAGCGAACCCTTTGATCACTAAAACCGACTACTAAGTTGTGTTTTTTGCCTAACAACTTGTTGTACGAACGTGAGGTTTAGGCGAGCTTCAAATGAATACTAAATGATTTTCAGGTAAGATTAGAACAAGGTTAAACTTTGAAGGCTACGCCTACCTGATTGGCCCCAAACAGACGAAGTGGAATTCCGACCAATCTCACTGCATTGCTTACCAAACCCTCGGTTTTAAGCACCTGGGGACTTTTCCATCTTTCTCTCCGAACACCGAACCATCATTTGCACTGCTCGAAACAGTTGCACTTCATTGGCGAATTTACAGCTTGGCAGTGGTTACTTCCAACTACTTCGGTTCCATCCGCGTTCGCTCTCGTCTTCTTCCAATTTTAAAGTTTTTTTTACTATCTCTTCTTTGGTAGTACGATGGTGTAGTGTCAGCATTCGTGTTGAGGTCCATGACAAAGCAACCAGGGGATCCCGGCAAAACAAATGTAACGAATCGCCTTGATCCACGGCTGTACTCAGATTCTTTCCGTTTTTATTGTGCACTTGGAGTTCTGATGGCAGGGCCACTTGTCGCTGAACCGCCTGGGCTACCCATTCCTTTATTTCCTCACTTGGTGTACTGTCTGATTGGATGGGATAGGCCGGTGTGGCTGCCATCAAACGTTAGTCCACTGAGAATGAACTGGCTCTGTGCATACATGCGTTCCGAATTGAAATGATCTATAGCTTAGTTCATATTTTTTCAGGTGGATCTAATTCGTTTTAGCGCACAAAACTTACGGTTCACCCGCGCTAATTGGTGTGCTGTAAGCCTGGTAAAACACCCGGTGTAAGTAACAGGATTGTGTATTGTCTGAACTGGAACGTCAGCGACTCGACGCAGGGCACCTGACCCCAGGGGAAGATTCTACGGTGGGTGATGGAGAAACATGGGCCCCGTTACGGAATTGGGGACTTACTTAGGCGGCAGGATGCCTTCCTTGAAATAGCTCTAAGTTAATTAGATATGAAAACTAGGTTTAACTAGTGTTGCTTCTGGCAAAGGTTGCATTACTTTAATACGATATATCTGACTGTTCTTTCTGGGTTTTGATCGTCTAGTGATCTTAGAGGTAATATTTGTCAAACAGCCTGACCATAAAAGCTGACCCGTATAATTCAGATCAAACCTAAGAAAATGTCTTCAGTCTCGGATGTCTTACTGGAATAAAAAAATTGTCGGACCCTCTTCCGATTAACAATACGAAATGTCCACTTGGACGAATCACCTAGTATCTTCAGGATGCAGTAAACTAGAGAAATAAATGGATTCACTTTTGAAGGCTATGAAGGAGCGAGAGTTGGAAATCGGGGTCCGAGTGCATGGACCTTTTGCACACCAGTGTGAACGTTGGTCGCGTGGCTTGGTGGGATTTTAGAGAAATAGAACTTACGTGCCTGTGCCGATGTGATAACTATATTTTTTTTTAGAAAACAAGCTTATTTTTTCGACTAGAGCGCAGGAAAATCTACACAATACACGGTTTGTTCTGGCCCTGCACTTGCACTGAAAAAAAATACACGAAACATTTGTTCGGGCAATTATTCCGCGTCATTCTGTTTTGTGGTACTACTACGTAAGGACTTGTTCAGTTCCGTAGCGCAACGCCCCTTGTGGCTTTCTGCATCGATCGGAAAGCATTTGTCTAAGCCTGGATGAGTCACCACCACGCTTCGCCCGGATGGTATCGCACCTCATGTGTGCATGTGCACGCAAAACTCCTATTCCCACGACCAGTATTTTTAAGGCCATACACTCGGGCAGAAAACACCAGTTGACATCGGTGAGTGTGGAGACCCAGGGGCAACTAACCAACTACGGAATTCTGCTTACAGCTTTGAATGGCAGCGCGGTCGTCCCCCTGCTTGGATAACTAGTACGCCGCGACCAGGTGCATGGATTAAGTAACTAAGTTGTTCAGCTGCAACACCCTATCGGTGCCTAACTGCCATGCCACCAGAAGGAAGCACGAGGGCTGCGATGCTGCCAGGTCGCGTAAGCCTAGATAGGGGAAGTCGAGAGACAGAGGTCGGATTCGAACCACGGACCTTCCGGTCAGTAAGTTCGCGCTCTAACCACTGAGCCATCTCGCCCCCGCGTGAAGTTCAGCATACAGGCTACCTCGAAATTCTGTTGGAAAAATTTGTAAGGAAGGCAAACGTGTGAAAATACTATCAAACTCTAATAAGATTGAAACACGATTCCGGTGTCACACTGTGATAGACAGCACCCAGCTCTGACGTAGGATCGAAGACAACTTCATGAATGCCTCGATTGCCAATAAAGCCTATCGGTTGTCCTGCAAAGTGACCACTACCTTCGCTTGAGACTTCGTTTGCCGATGAGAAAGGCTAATTGGAGTCAAAATTCGAACCCAGGGAAGGCCTTCGTACCCGTTGCAAGTAGTATAGTTGGGATGACAAAACAGCTTATGTAGGTATCACACACATACTCGACGGGACAGCTCCAACACAGTCACTCACGAGACCAGGAAACTCGTTTTTTGTCCTGCACGCACAAATCACGCCACAATCTTGGCTCATTTGACCATTGACTGTCTATACCGTCTGGTACGAGTCGAAACAAGCCATGTGCACACACACACATCGAAAACGTGCCTACATATAAGAAAACCGAACACGGTTCACAACACAACAACACTACGCACGTCACCCAACTCAGCGTCTAGCCGCGCAGAAATTACGGCACGCAATCCACGGACAATCAGGAAATACGTGTAACTGCTACAACGCCGACAGAAACACGAAGCCTGCTTCCGGACGAACAGCAGAACCTATCATCAACTTGTGCCCACAGTACGATAAGTTCCCCTTTCCCAATATGCATATTGTAATTACTTCGTTTAACAAAAAAACGGTTCAAATAGAACATAAGGTTGACGGAAACACTCGAAGACTGCGCCTACCTGATGAGCCCCAAGAAGGGCGAAACCGGTCGTGGGCTGTCGAAGAGTTTTCAGCAACCTCGTGAGTAGTTTCCTTGTTAGTGCTCATCGCTTTCTGTTTAGTTAGCCAATTTTCGGGCTATGTCAGAGCGTTAACACCGACTACTACTTGTGGGGAATCTGTATTGGCCGAATTTCATGTGGAGCGCTTTTGGTTAGCAAACGAGCTATAAAAGCAATTCTTCCAATTAATTTCACCATTGTTTCGACTTCCATTAGTAGCCATGAGAAAACTGCTTAATTATCAATATATGGAGGGTTAAGGTTGTGCATTACTGTCTCGCCCAGAGGCACCCCAACCTGCGTGACTTAATTTCCATAATGTGACTTCATCCACCTTGATATTTAGTGCCAGAAACATCTCGTTTCCTCCATCTGCTTCTCTCGAAATGTGATTTTAAGTGCTCTCATTGGTTCAGATCCTTCCAAAGTGCAAGCCACTTAAATAACCCAAGTTTTGCCAACCTCCGACATCTATGTCACCAATGTGACGTCAGTTTGTTTGTCAAGGGCTGAGTTTACACTGCGGCACTGCTACCCATACTGCTTTATGAATCAGAAACGTGGCCTCTACGCACAGAGGATGTAGGAAAGATGTCAGTGTTTGATCATCGGTGTCTGTGAAGCAGTAGTCGGGTCTGGTGGGTACACCAGGTTTTCAGGAAGGAGGAATTCTCACGCGATAGATGTATTACTCAGCTATCTCAGATTACGCCGGTTAGGACATGTGCCCCGCATTCTAGAGGACCATCTGCCTTACAGAGCTCTTTTCGTTCAGTCCTGTGCTGAGTGGAAGCGACCGGGAGGTGTATAGTCTATGACCTGGCAGCGAAATATGGAAACACTGGGCAATAAACTGATTCGGGTCGACAATTGACGCTACTCTGGATGATGTTCCCGGGACTCAACTATCCTATAGTTAATGACACTCGAGCATCGACTCTACAGTTCTTAATGCGCAGCTACCCAGTTCCCGAACTGACTGAACATACTATCCTTGCCCGCATCTTTCCAACTGTCTCACCTTCCAGTGATCAAAACTGTAGCAACTAGAACCGACATCCCCATGCAACATGGCATACGTCGGATCAATTGAGTGAGTGATTGTACAACTAACTTTTCTGCAAACCTGTAGTAGATGGAGAACCTCAGTTCAACACATGCTGCATTCATAAGTAACGAATCAGCATCTACATTAGGACAATGATTGAGATAATGTGGCCTTCGGTGACGCGAAAGCGATCAGCGGCTTTAGTAGAGAAAGCCAAAGTGCCTCAGCCGTTTCTTATCCCAGTCCGTACAAAAGGATCGAGTTGGAAACACGCTCTATCAACACAGTGACACATCCATACACTGTAGTTTGCAGAGGCAACAGTGGATTGTTACTTGCTTGACCAGCTTACAAACTGCATCTACTCCATGCTAACGGTGAAACGACCGGCATAATTACCATCCGGGAGCGAGCAACTGTCTTCTGGGATGAATCGGTTGATAACCTCAGAAATCTATAAGCTATGGAGGTAAGCAACAAACAGACGAATTCAAAAGCCGGAAACTAGTGCACGCTTTTGAAGATAGTTATTACAAACAGGGCAAAAATGCCAGAAAATGGTGTTTGGAACAATTTCTCCCCCAAAATATGTATATTCATCAATGATGTGGACCTACCCACAACTTTCAAGTATTTTCATGCATCACTGTCAGAAAACTAGGAGATTTTTACCAGTAATTTGTACAAAATAAAGTGGCTTTATAACTATATTGCAGCAAAACAATGTCTTTTTATTCCTCGTCATGTTTATGGGAGAACACCGTCTGGTTTTCGAACGATCACCTAAGAGGCCGAATCATTGGGTTATCAAACGTTTTTCAGTAATTTTATGATTCGTATAATCCATCAGTAAAATATACCACAACATCCCGAATGGCGTGCCGACTAAAACATGAGGCGGCTGTTGTGCAGCACATTCAGTCGAAGGATACCATAAATCAGAGATTTAGCTGAGTCGAGTTTCTCGTTAAAACCAAATTAGTGTGCAGATGAGTGTGTTTCGTGCAATCTGGGTTTAAGAAGACCATTAGGTTACCTCCAGGGGATCTCGGGGATTGCACTTACCTAATAAGCCCAACTAGTAAGAGTGAAACCTGCTGTGGGCTGTCGAAGAGTTCCCAGCAAACTTATGAGTAGTGTCCTTCAAGGACATGTATTGCACTTTCTCGGGTATTGAAACATCAGGCGGTCTGTAGGCAACACCTTCAGTTGGAGAACATTCAGCTGAGTTTCATCTGACTCCCGTGTTAACAACAACTTGCGACCGGATGCATTTTGCCAAGTTTACACCGAATAGCACCGTTACATGAGGCACACAAAGCTGCGTCTTGTTTCAAGAGACAAACATTTTGCATAGCCTTATTTATCTCCACCTTCTGCAAGCCACTTTATTCAACTTTGAATTAGCATGAAAACTTTTCAGTAGTTTCGTTCAAGCTGTTCACACGGTTTGGTTGAATCACAGAATGATTTCTGTCTGGTATTTCACCAGTCATATCACGGTGTGAGACCCGGTGCACTGTTCTGTAGTAGACCGGCATTCTAAGTCAGCCACGCGTTATCGGAAATCAAGCGAAACGGAATTTTCGAGAGACGTAGAAGGCATGCAGTCAGAAAGCACCGTAAAACCTCAAGTGACCAACACAAGTTTATAGGGAGTTAACCAGTTTAAAGTGGGGTTGATGACTCGACAGAACTATCTGCCTGTTCCAGTGTTAAACATTTGGGGCATCATGATGGGTTTTAGGAAACATCCATGGGTGTGTACTTCAACTGCGTCTCATACACCTTAGGAGAGCAAAATAGCTAGTCTGATTAAATAAATTGCAGTAATTCTGCAATTTGTTTATTGGGAATGAGGTCGGTAATTTTTTTGCGAACAGTCCAACAAGATCAAGTTTGCAACGAGTCTGTGATCTCCTCAGTAATAAATATCGATCAACTAATCTCTGAGGCGCGGTCATCTTGGTGTTGCCACCAGGTTCAGCCGAAATTCGCCGAAAACTCTCGTTTGTACTATTCTTTGAGGGAATGTGCTGCGCGAGGGCCGCCTTGTCTCAAGATATCATATAAGTCTCAATAATCCACATAGAATCAATGAAGACTAGACAATAAACTACCAGTTCCGTCCTTCTTGAGGCTAGTCGGCAAATATCCGGTAAACTAATTCCACGATTGAGCGCCAAAGTGTATTATTTTGCGATAACTGCTCAGCTGATGCCGATGGGAGACTCAGGTAAATTTTACCTGTTTGTACTTCAGAGACTCAGGCGAATTTAGCATAGGTCTCCCGTCAGCACCAGCTCATTTTGCAGATGAGCGTTCATCGTAACAAATGCACAGCTTGATGTTCACCTGGGAAGTAAGTTTGATGATTAACCTGGAACGAAGCTTGCAAGATAAGCCCCAAGAAAGGTAAACCGGTAATAGGCTATCCAGAGTTTTCTTGGATTTTGACGAGGGTTGATAACCTTCCTGAATCCAAATGCACCTTTCACTGTTGAAGAAAGGTGAAAAATATTAGGAGAACTAGACTGATCGTCTAAAGATTTCGCGCACCGGTGGTTTAATAAGCTGTCAGATTGTTCACCCCTGCGACGCAACCACAGACGAACAGGATGACAGCACACTCGTGGCTCAATTGTAAGCTTAGTTCTAGTTTTATGCCTCACTCCCGGCATTTGGGAAGATTGCCATCTGAAGGAATTTAGTGCTGATGTTTTCAGCAACAAGTGCTGGTTGTTCAAAAGTGCCACGCGGCTTTGGAAGTAACTACTTATTTTAGTGTGAGATCATGATCTTATCAACAGATGTTCCCGGGCAAACGAATTCTTTAACAGCTGCGTCGGTCGGACCTTATCACTGTTTCCTAATCGTATAGTACAGAGGTCCTCCTGACCTTGTCATGCACTTTGGCCCGAAAGCAAGTTACAAACCTCTCGTTACTGTTTTCGGTTATTTTAAGGTCCGGAAAGTCCATAGTGCTTGTCTCTAGGACTGACACACATTCAGCTCCACTTCATAGTGGTGCAAAAACTTGCTTCTGTTTGAAAATGAACCGTCAATTCTGAAGTACCTAGTGTTGGAAAACTGAAGGTCACCGGATGTCTGTGTCCAAGTTTCTGGGAATCAGTAACTATGACGTGTCTCGCTGTTGAACGAGGGAATTTGTTGGTTAACTCCAGAATCGAGTTTGATCACCAAGCACCGAGAGGACAGAACAAACTATTGCCAGTTGATCAGGTGGCTGTTGATCTTCTCGTCGAGCTTGGGCAGTTGACTTGCAGACCTTTGGTTACTGTTCCGGGGGGGCACCGTCATTCTCCCCCTACTGCACTGCTGATGTTTCCTCGAATGGTGACGAAACGTCTGCAAATCAACTGCCCAAGCTCGGCGAACAGATCCTCAGCCAGCCAGTCAATTACCAATGAATTCACCCAAGCTACCAGTGTTCCAAAACATTGCCAAGAAAAACTATACTCGCTTTACAACTCTACGAGCCAGTTAACTGCTCATTGACTAGTTTGCAAGCTGGTTCGGAGTGGATGGCATTCATTCTGGCAATCGTTAAAATATGTGCAGAGAAAAATCATAAAATAGTCTCACTTATATGAACATTCGGATAGCCTGTTATTCGAATACGTACTACTCGGTGAAACTAGAGTAACATTTTGACGGCTTTGCTTTGCTCATCTGCGTGCAACTCATCCGAATGTTGCTGCTGGAACACAACGTGTGTGCAGAGCTGTAAGTAACCAGTATATCGTAACACACATTTATATTTGAAATAAAATACCTCGTTTCGGTGAGAGTTTTAGCCTGGGAGTGTTTCCCCACGTGGGGAATTTCAAGGTTCCAAAGGATGAAGTATTGTCCAACTGGGGACTGCGCGGCGTTTGTCGTTTGTTTGTACTACCCGCCATTCGGTTCGTGCTCGGTGTGCCACCTCCCAGGAGAAGTCAGAATGCTTTTTCCTGAGGAGACTACAGCGGCTTTAAATTATTCAAGCGCATTTAAAGGACAGGTCAGCCAAAAAGCCAGACCGTGTTAGTACACATATTTACACAGTTTCTTGCTACTATAAGACAAGACAAAATCTAATTGACTGTCAGGTTGCACAAGATTATCGAGGAACTGATGAGCAATTGGGATCGCAATGTCCCTATGACTACTCAGGAGGCCTTATAGAGAAGAGATCGCTACGAGCGTCAACAACTACTAAGAAACTATTTCATGTTAATCTCTCATTCAAGAAGGATATCAGGAAGGTCAGATTCCTGAAAACAACTACTGAATGCCCGAGATCTACTGAGACCCTCAGCTCTGCTAGGTGTTGACCAGCCAGACAACGCCCCCTCAATATTCAGCGTCTCACAGCCTTCTGTCAAACCCAGACAGCGCGAGTCAGCGTTGCTCAAGGTCAGACAACGCCCCCGCAGTATGCAGCGAGTCGCAGCCTATACCAAGACCAGACCGCGTGCGTCAGCATTGGACCAAGTTAGACAGTGTCCCACCAATGACTAGCTTGAGTTGTATTCTCGCACTCGCATGCACTCACGCTCTCGCATTCGCTTGTTCGGAATATAGCAGTTGTGTTCCCTTCTCTGAGTCTTTTTTCCCGGCATTAGGCACTGGAGCGGGTCAGCAATCAGATACAGCAGATTAGCGAATCAGCAGACATAACAAAGGATATGAGAAGTTCTGAATCGCCGTTGTACAACGGGTAAGAAGATCGTTTCAACGAAAAGCTTGTTGTGTGAAAATTCGTGAGAACTAGACTCTGCACATCATGCTGGTCTGGTGTGTAACGGAATTCGTTCTAAAATTCTTCCACTTTGTCACTACTGAACACGGAAGAATCACATGGTGAGATCCATATCGATTCGCACGTTATTCACTGATCTATATTCTTGCTCAGTCGACTTCAACACAAACTAACGACTTTGTCATGATGGACATCTGTTGTTATCACCCATTCCAGTGTTTTTATTATGCTCGCCGCCTAACTAATCAATGCGGTAGGGGAATTCGATAGATAGGTAAACAAAACACACAGATCTACGGAACCTGGATGCATATGGCATCATACTAAATGACCACATGGCGAACTATTTCGTTTTTAAACGCTTCTCCAACTGACTATATGCCGTGCAAAAGAATGACATGAGTAGGCAAAATAGTGCAGCAGTGAATGACCCGGTGTTTTTGTGGTTCTTACCTAATACATCAATGCAGTGAGGGAATCTGGTAGATGTTGATGGATGGGTTTCTTCAAGGCACGTCTTCCGTTTGGGGCTCTTGTGTGCGCACAGTCCAGATTTATACAGCAGGACAGCAGAAACCTCGACTGGCAATAATAGCCGACGTCTGATTAGTTTAGGGTAGCGATATGAAATGCAGTGAATCGGTCTGTACTCTTGAGTGACCCAGAGATTTGCTGTCACACGCAGAGCGTAACACGGCGCATCAAAGCTGCGTACTGTGGAGAAACAAACATTCTACTTGTGGCTCTTACAAAGGATGTAACTAACCATCCTTTAAGCAAAGCAGTGGCAGATACACTTCGAGATCATTTGTGGTCCCACGACTAAAGTATGGGTTGCCGAAACCTGATGTTTTCGTGTGTTACCAATGTAGAGGAGTTATTTTTGGAAGACAACTGGGCGTCCATCTGAACACATTCGCGAACACTACCCGCCTTCTCCTAACAGTGGATCAGTGGAATCGCTGACCCCCCACAATCTTAACTCACTTAGTTCCGTCTGGTCACTTGACCAGTCGAACCGATCAAGCGTTCCGACTGGTTCCCTGCATCTCATGGATTGCCACCCCAAATCGACGAGACGTCGGCTGCCATTGGTACCTGACTGTTGCTATCAGGTTGTATAAACCTAGACTTGCGCGTCATTTCTTTGTGCGGTGTTCAGGCATTTGGTGAAGCAATAAAAACAAATTCGCTTGCCATACGGTATTTTAATATCTGGACTGCTCAATACCAGATAGCAGGAAAACTATTAGTTTTTTCAATGTGTGCACATGGCGTTTTCTGCTGATACGATTCTTGAGCGGGAAAGTATTGTGAGTAAACACTGGCACAGAGAAGTGATCTTTAAGGGAAGAAACACTCAGCAAAAACAATGGCTTTTGGCAAGATCGGCTAAGTGCACTTCAGTCCTTTGTTCTGTCTGTATAATCTTGTATTTGGGAAACGTGAACACCGAATGCATCCCATTTAAAGTTCTTCCAAAGCAACATGTTCTCAATTCTGAATGATGATATTCGACGTTTTGCCTCATCGAAATAGCCCTCACACACACACACGCAGGGGTTCCGAGACCTATATGCTATAAACCTGCACATGCTTTAAAGGTATGCTGCACTACGGTTTCTCTCTCTCCCTTATTGAATTCTGCCAGAACCAGTCGTCTATTTCCGTACGCAAATTCCGTCCACGTTAATACGTCTGTGAACTTGATGCTGCAATGTTAATCCAAACATTTTGGCGCCCCACCTCCAGTTATCAGGCACCAGGTCAACAAGGCCTAAAACGACACTTGACTTAACGTTGTCCGACTACCCACATGCGCTCACTGCACCACAGAAGCTACAGAGCCGCGGATATATCTAAACGCAGGACAAAAGTGTGATTCACGTGACTGGAGCCTAGCTGTTGTAAGGTTCTCATCGAGTCCACTGAAATCAACTCATTCAAATCGTCGATATTCCAATTGACCAGTTGTTAATCAACTACAGTTTTACCCATCCAAGGAATTTCGATCCAGCGGATTCATCATTTCACGGTACTAAAATTCTGTTGATTGGATGGATCACGTGGTACACGTTTTATTACCACAGCACGCTAACATTGGAAGTCTGTGACTGTCTTCTGACGACGGAAAAAGGATTTCATAATTCTGCATCCTTTTTCCATATTTCGCATAGCCGTTTTTTAGACAATCAGATGAGTGTCCGTGAAATACCGTTTAATTCGATCGTTTTATTCGATCAATTGGGAAAAGTTTGGAAACTATTGAGAAATCATCGTTTCAGAAGAGTTTTGTGACAATCGGTTGTGTCAAGCAATCAGAAACAAACATAATAAGTTGTAGGGAAGATGAACAGCTTGACAGTGACTTGATCGTCCACTGTTTGAGGCGCTGTTAGGGCTACCTGTTTTCCTCTGCTGCGGTTCAACTGAAAAAACCTGCTTTACAGAACCAGTGGATGACTTCGACTGGAACTCCTAACATATCAAGTCATGTAGTGAGTGCTATTGAGGGAAATGCAGTCCAGATTACCTCACGAGTCCATCGTAACTGATGGTTAACTGCGCTCAAAATATGCTGCAGTGTCTCGAATAAACCAACTCAACTTGTAAATGAGTGTATTTCGCCAATAAATAGACCTTCTTTGTCCTCACTTTCAGCGAAAGTATTCTATCATACAAGAGTCATTGTGCAGCCACGCTTGTTGATCCATGCTCAAGAAAAGACTACCTACTGACTGAAAATTTACTGCACTTGTTCCTAGTCGTGTGACCGATCAGCTTACTCTTCAGGGACAGATGAAAAAATTTCAAACCGAGCATATGTGAACAAAAGTTCAACAACAATACTGGAGAAACATATCAATTTGCCGTCAACGAACCGACTGGGTCATCGCCTCCAATGCTCGGCTCTCACTCTCCTATTCTCCTTATCCCGGTGAACGAAACTGTAGCAGGTGGAGCCAGTGCATCTCGATGATCGGTTTGTGAACTGAACTGGACTGAGCTGAACTGAACTGAACTGAACTGAACTGAACTGAACTGAACTGAACTGAACTGAACTGAACTGAACTGAACTGAACTGAACTGAACTGAACTGAACTGAACTGAACTGAACTGAACTGAACTGAACTGAACTGAACTGAACTGAACTGAACTGAACTGAACTGAACTGAAATGAACTGCCTACTCATTCCTATTATCTAGCCTGCTGACTAGTTTTCACTGCGGAAGGTCGTTCATGCTGGATCGGTTCTTTTGATTGCAGTCGAAATCAACAGCTAGTGTGAAGAGACAAAAAGACAAACAGCACTCCTACAATTAGGGTTAATGCGTTGGAATATTGGTAGCTCGAGTGAGTTTATTGGTTGTTGATCAGGTTGATCTGTCCGCCGAGCTTGGTAAATGGCTGGCAAACGTTTCGTCACCATACGAAGGAGACATCATCAGCCACCCAACTGCGCACTGATGATGTCTCCTCGTATGGTAAGCCAATTGCCAAGCTCGACGAACAGATCAACAGCCACCTGATCAACAACCAATAATAAGGGCTAAGATGGCATCATCCAAAGCTGAAGTGCTCTACAATGTTTATTGAATTTTATCTAGATGGTGAAGCTTGTACAAGCAAAGTTAGCTCATGATATCTCATGTAGTTGGTTAGGAGTTCACGATCAATATTTTGTGACCAGCAACCATCTCTAGTTTTTTTCCGGTGTGTCTTTATATAACTGGACGATCCTCGTGTTGGAAGGACTGAAACAGCAGTGATTCACTGTTTGGAAATACGTCGGTTCCTGTCAGTCTGCATTACCAATCCGATTGGAATTTGTTCACATGCTTCGGAGAAATCATTTTGTATCCGTCATTTCCACTGTTTCACGAGGACAACTGTCCTCACTCCACTCTACTTACCCTCTCTCGTGATCCTGCATGTGAGATTCATTCTCTCCAGCAAAAGCACTGCTTTCCTCTCCCCCTTACCTTTCTATAATTTAGTGCCAAAATTAGAAACGAACTACTAACTACCCCACGTAACGTCACATGCGACTAGCCTGATGCGACTTTGTCGTCTGGATAGCGCTCAAAGTGAAGAAATAACCAATAAGACCCAAATCTCAAAAGCATGGAAGTATGAATACAATAATTCAACCGGCATGACGTACTGACGTGTGATCCGATTACTCCTGCCAGAATGTGGTCTCGTATCTAGCCGAATTAGAGGTACTCATCTTTTACCATTATACTGTTGCGTCGTTAACCAGCGAGTATCTTACGTCAGCCAAACGCACCCATATTAATGCAGGACACGTGATGTTACGGAGAGTCTTAGGCTTGTTCTAAATTACCCATGGGAAAGGATGAACCCCATTAATGACGAAGAACTGCCCACTGCTTCGCTAGTTGCTACTACGTCACAGCTCCGACACGAAGCGGTATATATGTCCGTTTGCATGAAAGCTAACCACCGATAGCCTGTTTACTGTCTTTCCAGTAACTCTCTAGCGAACGTCACTATACACCGTACGGTGGCGAAACAGTGAATGTTAGATGCCTTCATGCCAGCCACAGTACAGTGTGCCTCGGCCTTAAATTACACTGGTCGAGCTAAGCTACGAGAGGTGGAGTGCTTGAGGAAATGAATAGTTCACGTCAAACAGAGAAGGCCATGCATGAATGATCATAAATTGCCTACTATCCGGTATAACAGTGACACGACTATTAAAAAATATGGAAACACAAGCTGATTCGACACTAAACTTCCCTTGATGTTCGTTGGCTATGCTTAACGAGTTGGTGTCTGATTGACATAACACTTCTAAATCATCATCGTCTGAGTTCGCCGAAATTTGCGGTCACAGTCTACCTAAAAATAGAACACTTGTAAAAAAGTGGATTCATACAAGTACAACGTAATCACAAAAACGCAGTTGTTCCGGATTTCGAAACCAAATACATACAGGAGTTCCAGTAAATGTGAAAAAGAGATTTTCACTAAATGACTACTTTTTGTAAGGAGGAACTCGACATAAAAAAATCAATGATCCCATTTATTATGCCATCGCGACAGCGTTGACAACCGATCACACGTGGTAAACGTGCAACACATCCAAGATCAGGACTTTGTCATTGACTTATCACCCTAATCTGCCCCAGTCGGCGCACTGTTGCCTCCCGTTGCCCATTCGCCGCAAAAGTACAGCTCCAGTAGGCACTCGCGACTAGAAAATCAGTCAGATGCATCCAATTTCTGTTACTTACCTGTTACAGCAAGAACAACAATGCGAATAACAACAATAACGGTAACACTGTAACATTCGAAAGGGGGGGACATGCTGTTGTTGTTATTGTTGTTGTTCATTTGCATATCGTGAAAGCTATAAGGCAGAAACAATAGGAAAGCACTAGCCAATAGGTCCTTGGAAAAAAATGTCACTCATTGTTGCAATCTGCGACTGTAACAGAGTCTTGGAATATGGTTTCTTGGTATATGATTTCCTCGCTTTTGCGATCCAGAGCCAAAAGGACAATTGCCAGTAGGAGGGGAAGCAAACCACACGTGCAAACCACATAGGACCATCCGACCATGAACTCTGGTGCCTCGTCATCTTTGTAATCAAACTGTAGCGCATTGTGGTTCGTTCGATAGTAGAAACTGACTGGGAATAGGATGGCGTTTGTCAGCATGCTAAACCCTGTAATAAACAAGATTGTTCAAGCTTAATTTCTCTTGAATGGAGAAAGCAGTGACAATGAGTCTATCAAGACGAAAATAATGGGGAAAAATTAAACTTTAATCAAGCTTAATACGTCGAATATGTAAACAGTAGTACCAATAGTAACTTGGCAGGAGTTTGCCAGTACAAAGCCTCGAGCTGCGTTGAAAAGTCCTCCAAATGAGCGACAATTAAAGGCGAATTAAGATCAAGACCGCCTCCGTAACTTGACCATTCCCTTGACGGACGTCGCTCTACAAAGATTTTCACCACCAGCCTGTTTGACTTTGCTCCCATTTTTTCTAGTTTATTACAGTTGCAAATCTTAGCACGTCTATGTCTACTGACTCCCCATATAAACTTGGGTTTGCTGAGCAAAGTCATACCTCCAAAGATATGAAAACTGATGCATCCTTCCCAGATTGGTACACCAACTCTCCTAGTTACATCAGCTTTGGAGAAAATAGTATGTGGCATTCTCCTAAATTGAACTCTCCGAAACAATCGCACATTTTGTCGTGGATGATGCGGAGTGCTGGTCTGACTTTTTAGATAAGCGGCTGGCCTTCAGAAGAGTCTTACTCGACATCCGCTTTGATTAACTCATTCTGTGAGTTTATAGACGTAACAGGTTTGACTGAATACAGTTTATTCAGACAGACGCGGTTGCGATTACAACCAATACGGTTGTTTTAAGGACATTGAATACGTTTGACAGATTTACCACCAAACAAAGGGCTTATCTAAGACATTTTCTTTTGGTTTTCCATCGAGTAATTCCATAGTCAGCCAATTTGGCGAACCTGCGCAACTGAGAGAGTCGGAAACAATCAGATGGCTGTTCGCCGCGCTTGACAACGGAGTTGCAAATGCTTCGTCATCATAAGAGGAGACATCATCAGTGCGCAGTTGCCGAGCCTGGCAAGTGAATTGCTAAGCTCGGCGAACAGCTCAACAACCACATGATCAGCAATCAATAAATTCACCTGAGCTACCAATATTTCGACACACTCGCTCAAGGTGTATTCCTAACCCAGTACTTCGCACATAGAAGAACCAAATTTCCATTTTTTTTAAAGAGCAACAAGTGTGAACTAAGTGATGTAAAACATTCAGTTGCACCAGCATTCAACTAAAATTAAACTCATTTAAATCTCCAGTTTATGACACTCTTCAACTGGATGTGCTGTACATAGGCCATATCATGCCTGATTTGGCACGATGCTCGAGATATCAAAGCAGTTAAGTAGTATGAGCTTCCCTCTTGTTATTTGAGTCAGTCCATTTCGAAAAGCTGTACGGCTGTTTCATTCTTATTGGGATCATCAGCACTGCGTATCTCACGGATTCGAAGGTAGATTCAACTTCGCGTCATCTCAGCTGAACCGTTTGGCCAAGAGTGCCCCCCATCACCGGTGTGAATAACCTGCACTTGGGCAGGAGAGTGCGACACGCACTCTTCCAACATGGGGTCTGCATCTCATGGTGGCTCCTGAGGGACGGCTTCTCAGGTGGACGTTCCACATGTCGTGTGAAATATCCTTCATTATGTTGCCATCTCCTGTCCTAATGCGGATTAATCACACTGATGATCATGCGCTCGTGATCAAGCGAGCCAGAAAGACGCGACAATGGTGCCTGAGGGTCTAGCTGGACCGAATTCCAAGATACCGGAATTGGAAATGTGCCGAAATATTGTTAGCTTGGGCACGTTTAATGATCAGGTGTCTGTTGAATTATTCGCTGAGCTAAAGTGACAATTTTGTGGAATATTGCTCCTTCTGTCTAACGGTGTTCTCTGTATCGACATATGACTCAACACTAACGCAATTAGTTTGTCCTTCTGAAACATGGCCACCTCTTCGACACAAACAAGTCTGGTTGTTTCTTTCTGTGCCTTTTTTCCCCAGAAGAAGCTAACGTGAGAGGAGAATCCCAAGTGGTTTGTGGTTTAGTGTCATGAGTAAGATGGTAGGGGCTAAGTCAGAAACAGTAGACTAAGACTTTCTGAAGCGTAAAACATGAAATTCGCTAGTATTCAGCACATAAACCCAACTCCTTTAGCGTGGGGTATACGACACCCCGGTTAAAATAAGCCACCTTTCCCTGGCAACCTACTTGCCGAAAGATCATAGACAGCAATAAACCAATAATGCACAATCGCGCTTGACTACCATACAGCCATGGGGAAAGGACGTTTTTTTTATTAAAGAATGGAAATAAAATGAAAGGGAATGCAATGAGGCCTCATGCCCTGAATAAAGATGATCAAGACTACAGACAGCGCCACGCCGAACTGAGGCATCAACAGTGGGATTGATCCAGCGTCCTTGGTGAACCTCCCCTGATATAAGTGTGAGAATCCGCAAACCCAACTCCTCTTTAAAGGATAGTATAAGCGAAATGGAATTGCCAGTCCCATGTGTATCCCACAGTTATACCTGTTATAGCGGGTCCACGGTTAGTTGGAACAATACATCCTTATCTCTTATGTATTCACTTTAATTTGTTAGGACCTCCAAATTCGCTCACAGGACGACCGTCGAATAATAGTCATCTAAGCCTGATTTTCCGGCGTGAAAGTCAGATGAACAGTTGACTACGACTGAATTCGGGAGAATCTGATGAGCTTTTTTGTGGGTTCCGGCATCCACAACTCAAAACGGCTTATCCTAATAGTAAGCGTACTCACACTTTAGTCCTCATTGTGATGTTATATTAGCATCAGGTCAGTTATATCTGTAAACAACTAGAGGCAACAATTATGCACAATAATACCATGACTGACATTTACCGGGTCGGCTCCAGTTGTAAACTTGATATCAAAAACTCCTCATGAAATTACTTCATAAGACGTTTTCTAAGAAAGCTTCTATATAAGACTATGTCCAATAATGGAAATAAGGACTTAACTGGATCGGCTTATGTACACTTCCAGACCGGATTTGACACTGTCGGAAATGAAAATACAGCCCAAATTGAGAGAGTTAACGAGTACAGTTCAGTAGATGCTTTCTGATTTGAAGAAACGGGCAGGGGACAAATGTGTTCGCTCAAGAGTAAAACTTTGCATACAGAAACGACAGTAAAGAAACTATGATGAGTAAAACTTACATGCGATGCTGTTGAAACTCAGCACGGCTTTGTACAATTTATACTTGTGTTTCACGACCAAAGTGAGCAGGGCAGCGATCATGAGTATAACTCCAATCAGGGTAAACGAAATGGCTACTGCATCCAGAACAAGGCATGTCCATTGCTCCCCTGATTAGAAGGAAAGTTTTGTTGATGTTTTATAGCAAATGGACCAAATAAAGCAACATGATATATAGGTACGTGTGTCCGGCCGTTTCACCGGAAGCAAGCGACCAATCAATGATCAATACAGAAATTTGTGAATGTTATACCTATCCAAGACCCTGAAACCGTGGTGAAAAAATGTCTAATGCCATGAAAACTTTCGGAATTCACTCATTTATTAATCATGATCACCGGTCAGTGTAATAAAATGAAGTCAGACATCCGTCCACTTCCAGTCACAGTACAGGGTGCATAGTTTGAAGTAAAGGTGCTGAGACTTGCCAAATTGTAAACTGGCGACGGTGTCACATGGATAGGGTCAGATAACCTATATGTTGAAAGCACGAAAAAAGCTTCAGATTGCCGTCATCGGATGATCGAAAGAGCTAGACGAGTTGCGAAGCTGTCACCAAGCTTCGGAGTAGGATGAATCAGGAAGCAACGCAAGCATCAAATTATGGTATCGCTCAAGAACTCTGGACACATACATATTATGGGTGTCTGTCTTGTGAGCCATTGATGAAAAAGATGGAGGCTGTCAGGAGAAATTTGTTTATGAATCCAGATCAGAATGCTTGTTTGTTGTGAAGCCATCCAAGATTACGCCACAGTTATAGACGTGTCTGAACAGCAGTTATCATTCTGGAATAACAAATCCTGCGACGGCGAACAGGCGCACTAACAAACCTATGGATAATGCCAACGGAAAAACCCATTTCGATGTGAGAAGAGAGCAACTAAGATGACGTGATGGGATCACAACTAGACATCCAAAGTAGGAGTTCTGCGGATGGAATGATTTTAGTGCAGATCGGAGTTCGGAGTAACAGAATGTCCTGTTGTTTCGACATACTGAGGGGGAGAAAGTGTCCTCCTCACTCTGTGACAGCTTCATTCAACGGTCTGTAGTGCGTTTCACAGTCACAGACAAACCCCAAATTCATTATCGCACGTGCACTGGATCAGACATCCAGAACTTATCAAGCCCCTTACCTAACTTGATTAACAAGACTCTATGATTAGCTGAACGACGGTCATAGGCGCACACAGACTACCACAGGTTAGAAACTGTCAGCCCACAACAGATAACACAATGATCCAGGATATCCTGTCTACATCTGACATTCACTTTTTGTGATCAAAATGATTTTATTCTTCGTTAATTTTCGGTTCTGAACCTCTTCGCCGCGATCATCACAAGCCACGATAATTTTCCATAAATTAACCGGTCTGCCAAAAGGTGGCAGGGTTTTCGTCTTAGAGCCAAGCTTTCTCTCCGTCAATTCACTAACCAACTTGCTCTCCTATGCGTACCGCCGCATGCTTGGCACATTGATTTACGTTCACGTGACCAACATTGTCTAGAAATTTAGAGACCTGACTAGTGCACTGAGAAATTCACATGGACCGCACAACCATAGCTTGTACATTTACAGTCACATTACAGTTTCATATGATGACTATCGATTCGGATTTAGTTCATGATTATGCCATCTTCCAACTCAGTGATGTCTATCGAATGTTGGGAAAATTTTTCAGAGTCAAGTCCGAACTACTTTGCTTCCTGTAATCATTTCACATTATGCAATGAAAATGCAAAACACTGGTACAGTTGGATAAAACTCCTTCTTCTAACCAGTTTTTGCTCAAACACTAAGTCAATGCAGAAAGAAAATGCTCTATAGGAAAGAACAAGTTTACTTTCGTGTAGTTTATGCGTCAGCTACCCCTAACGGAGAAATTGTTTGATTCTAAATTTGTTTTACTCTGCTAATTTTCAAGTGACCTTGAGTTTCATCTGACGATCAATGTGGAGAACACCAAGAACTAAACTTTATCAGAAACGAGCGGTAGCAGGAATGAAGAAGACTGCACACAACTGATTCAAAAACGGTTCAGGTTCTGTCATAGCCAATCACGTGACCAAGAAGCCATAACACTAACACTTACGATGGAAAGTCGCCCGCATACTTTCACATTGGATAAGCTGATTAAAGTCTGCTTTCTTTCAGTGCCTACGTTACCAATCGAACTGTTCCACAGATTAGTCAAGACTCCCTACTTCCAACACTATAATAATAAACAATAACAATCGCTCATCTGTAACACGTCTTCGGCGCCTAACTGATTTACCACCCGAGGGAAGCATGAGGGCTGAGATATTGCCAGGTTGTTCAAGCCTATACAGGACCAGTCAAGACGCCGGGGTGGGTTCCGAACAACGGAACTTCTGGTCAATAAGCTCGCACCAACAGCATATATACATTGTTTTCAAGACTGTACTGGCTGGAAAAGTTTCTCGAAGCTGACCCAGACAGCGAGACTTGGGAGTGTTATTTGACTCCCGTGATTGCCATGTTGTTGACGCTTTGCTGTATGTAACAGCATACGGTCACTTCCACGCTAGTTTCATGCTACTAGTGCATTACCGCGGTAGTATATCCTGGTGTAGCCCATTGGGTGCTTCCCATTTGTAGGAAATTCACATCTCACTCAATCTATTAGTAATTAAAATCTAGATATAGTGAAAATTCTTGGGCAGGAAATCGTTCGGCAGAGCTGATACAGTGCATCAGTCCTTCGTTAGTCAGCAACTAATGAGACTCAGGAGGGAGAACCTGACAACTGAACTTTCGCATTGCAGAACACTCGCACGCTTTCTGCCCCGAAATTGCTCGAACTTCCAGGAGCCGGATAAAATCCGGCCGTCGTTGTGCTGCATTGATCGAAAACCACCATATTTTGTTGACCAGACTCAACCAGTTCACAGACAGGCCTGACAAGATATGCAGATGTGCGGAACCCTCGACAAGTCACAGAGCGTGATACATACCGATCCCGTAACTAGCTAAAACCTATCCAAAAACTCTGCAGCAGGTTTCAAGCGTCCGTGGCGCTATCTGACTGGGAAGTCCTGACAGGCGGGCCGACCGATCGACAAAGCCAAGACAGTTACCGGATCGTCGTTGGAGCCGTCGGGCCAACCAATCGCATCACCCAAGAGTGAACATGTTCGCCTATTCAGATGTAAGGAGTTCAGACACCGACACGGTCAACGGTATGCAGAGCCGGTGAACTCCAATATGAGCAAAACTCGGTTCAGTGCTCCCCTCTTTTGGCGTGGACTCACCAGGAAAGGAGGACCACTGTTCAAACACAGAGCCTGTCTGCATCGATCGAAACGTCGAGCAGTCTAAATTCGCTATCTTCAGGACCCACAAGAACCAACCAATAGCAAGACCAGTTGGTCTCAGCTTCAACTCACGCAATACGTGACTGTCACATCTAGACCAATTGCGCAGCCACCCGTAGGTTGACCGCACAGCTGCAGTCAACCCTTGCTTCTCTTGGCCTTTGTAATTCCGATCAGTTCGTGACGTATGTCACCCATGGTGGTCGAAACGTTGAAGAAAAACTACAACTAACGTTGTTTTTCTACCACCGATTAACCTAGACAAATGTTACACAGTCCACAATCTATTCACCGATCACGGTTTGGTTATTTTAAAGTGGACTCCGTGCTGAAATTCATTTCCAGTCAATTTTGGCTGCTGTCTTCTGAACGGGGAATAACAGGTTGGCCAAAGGACAGTGTTTACAAAATGCAGTCGAGCCTCGGCTACTGTTCTTCCAAATCAACAGAACCCCTATAAGGGCCGTTTTCCAACTCCCAGAGCTTTTTTTCAACGAAACATGCAAAGTTTGCCATTTATTCCAGCAAAATGGAATTGTTAGTTGCCGGTCACACCTGTTAATGATCTCAGTTTACTCTACAAACAGCTAACCTGCGCACACTAACCATTTTTGCCCACCACTGAATGATGTTTGAGGCTGTATTTTTCGAGTAAAAATTCGGATAATCTTTCTGCTCAGAACACCGGTTTTTGACACTGTGTCAGTGGGTCGTAATCTAGCTTTCCTTGTTTCTATAGGAAACGATTTTCAAGAGCTAGCTTGTATCGGGTTATCTGACACACAGTAATATACCTGCAGACAGTGAAACCAATGTTGATCATAAGCCTATTCACACCTCTCTGTGGCAGTCACCGAGATCCGGTGTACGCATTGTTGACACTCATTTTGTTCCACTGTGTTCGGTACAGCTGCTGTCCTGATCGCTTTGAATAGGGTTGAAGAGGTGGGGGTCGGCAGTATGTATCAGACAGAGATGTACAGACGAGGTTATCGAGCAATCAGATTTCAGATACTCTGGCTTCCAATCGAGGTTACACATTGGCAAGCAAAGAAGCGACGTGCGGCATTGGGCTCCGTGAAATACGGCTTGCATAAACAGCTAACATGGCGCGATTCAGCGAACTGAAACCTCCAACATCTGTGGTGTGGTCAGTCGAAGGTCTGTGTAAAACTTGGGACTGTTATGGTCATCTGTACTGGAATCTCAGTCGGCTGTCCCTCCATTTCGACTTTACCCTCAAAATGAGACTAGCCGTCGCTCAATAGATGCCGTGGTTTCAAATCTGAATTACGTTGCCTTCGAAGGTCACAAACAGGACATTTAGGAACGGTTACGGCTTAAAAAAAAACAACTGAAACAGTTCTAAAGTATGACTTTTGGTTTCAGCAAATGATGACTTCGTGGCATACTGCGCGTAGTACTTAGATGATGGCTACAGTTAGCTGACAACTTGAAACGATAACCACTATGCTGTCTTATTGGTGAAGTAAGCAACGACCATTGAAGGTGAAGGAAGGCGATAAACCGGTTTGGTCCACCCTAGTTTGGTTTGAAAGTATCGAAAAACGGTCTCAAACTTCATCACGGTTGTTACAAATCCTCAGGTTGAGTGTTTCGTACATTCCAAACCGGTCTTAGACCATGGGCCCGCAATATCTGTCTTTGCTGATGGATGTGTCGTCGACGGAATGGGGATAAACACCGCAACTGTCGAAAAATTGCTCGTGGCAAGCATAGAAAAAATTACACTTGACCTTGCTGAGAGGGAGGAATGCCACCAAATGGTAGGTGGGTAGTAATGACACCATAGTTTAGAGTTCTAAAAACGTAAGTATGTCCATCAGCATGAGCACGGAACCTTAAAAATACATCAAGTTAGCTGCTCAGCTTGTAAAAACCGTTCGAACAGAACGAAACCACCAAAACCATTCAGTCGTTGAGATTTAGACTGTTTCTCCCTCATTTCAACCCTACTATACCGAGTGCTAATGAGCACCAGATACTGGAATCATGTTGTGTATGGTTTCGCTTACTCATTTTGCAAAGTCCCGATATGAAGTAGAACTCTATGAGGGTGATACATTCATCTTACTAGAGATTATCTGTTTCCATGATCCACAACTGAAAGGGATTCTATCGGGTTCCTTGAGGCTTGGTGTCCTACAGCAAATGTAATCAACCTATTTGAATCAGTTCATGCACAACTGTAATCCACAGCTCAATCAGAATTTCAGAAACAGGTCATCAGAACAACAAATCAAGTGAGATCATTACATTGAATGAACGCTCCAGCACAAGAACAGCAGAGCTCAAATCCATGTTACCAAGGTAACCATTGAGCGGAACGCAGGTTGGTCTCGCAGATCGTGGAAGCCCTCTGGAGACTTGGGACCATGGTTCCAAATACTGTATCTACAGAAGTGCAGCCGAGTTTGGTGACTATTATCAACATTGTTAGTTTCACTATTATTAGTATTATTATTATTGCCGACATCGTCGTTATCCTGGCCACCACAACCATCCCCCTCCTCCTTGTCATCATTCATCATCATCATCATCATCATCATCATCATCATCATCACCATCATCCACATTATCATCACCGAGAACAACACCGGTTTGAGAGCATGGGTGCCTGAGTTCAGCATAACAGGTCTGTTGTAGCTGCGAAATCTTAAAAGAATGAGAAATGTTTTTATCCTGGGGAAAGAATCATCTTTAATAACCATCAAGATAAATTGATCAGAACAACAAGAGTGACTTACGATCAATCGGCCAAATTGAAACCAAGTAGGGTACTGTGACCTTGAAAGCCCCCAGGACTGGCAATTCACAAAGGCCAAATGAACAAGTGAAATATGTTCACAAGTTTTGTCGCAACGCAAAAGTGGTTACTGAATGAGCACATTCAAGTCTTCCGTTTGTGTAGATCAAGATAAAAGTAGGGATTATACAGAACTTTCCCGCATACATAAATCCAACCTGTGAGGATGAACTGTAACTGTCTCTGCAGTGCAATTCATTCTGAATCTAATTGTACGTGGTATTCTGATGCTGATACGGGGAATAACATTAAACATATCGTTATTTGCTCAGTGTCACAGACCCATAAGAGTGCCAAGACCGCGCTGTTGATATTCCGCGTAAATCTATTTGCTAGCAAAGATAACAAATGTTTTGACCCGCACTCAAAAAAACATCCTCGTGGCCCTCCTGAGACAGAGAGAACAAGGCTTGCCTACACTGAGGTGGTAAAAGGACGAAGCTAGTATTCCAGAATTTATCATGGATATGTGTGAAGGCCGGGATAGTTCTCCCGCACAGAAGATGAATCCAAGCACTCTGTTTAGTTCCTAACTTAACGTTACGGTAACTGGCATCATGTCCAACTGTTAGTATTTCGAGTGTTTATTGGTAACACCTGATCTGTTCGTCCAGCTTGCCGATCGGCTTGCAAAAGTTTCGCCACCATATGAGGGGACATCATCAGTTGGTAATTCTTCCACTTCTGCTTGCTTTTGTATAGTTTATGAAGAATAGCTAGCAGCTGCAACGTGATTGGTTTTATCGAGATGGGAGAGCATGTAACTTGATTGGTCATTTGGAGATTTGGATTGCGTCAAGTTCAAGACGACCCGAAATGACCAATCAGATCACGTACTAACCAACCCCCAAACATCCAGTCACGTTGAAGATACTACCTGTTCTTCGGCCCCTATTTACACGCAAGCAGAATTTGAGGAATTGCCAACCCAACCACACACGGACCATATTGCCTTGCATGGTGACGAAGCGTTTCCAAGCCAACTGTTAAGGTCCGCGAACAGACCTTTGGCCACCTGATTCACAGATAACTAGTGTAGATATAGCACCTTTAAATGGGTTCTACAGATGCCGTAATGTTCGCGAAACGTCCGTGTCGATAAGCTCTTGTTTACTCGGCCTCACGTATCGCTCCAGAAAACGGCTCTCTCCTAAAGTTTTAGTAAAATGATACACTTCAGAAAGTTAGTCCGGAGTCCGATGCGCTGTCTTGCAGATAAAGCCCAAGGACTCTTTTAGCCTTCAACAGAACAACGTAACGAACTTTCTGGTCTGTTTTATTGCGCTATGAATTCTATGGCCTGACAATATCCTCCAGTACTTGAGCTGGAAAACCTTACCTAATCGAAGTGTCAGCTAAGCTACGAACGCAACAATCAATTTTCTGGGGGTTTAGTGTTTTATCCGCAACTGTGGTCTCATTTCGTTCAGTGAATAGGTCGAAGTGGACTGGGTCCCACTCAGTAAAAACAAATCAGTACATAGCGAGTGATCGTAGCTGCACGTTCCTTATACGCTCTTGAAATTCATGCTTGCAAATTATCAAGTAGCTGTTGACCTGGTAGCTGGGTTTGCTAATTAGCCTGCAAACGTTTTGGGCACCGATTGAAAAGACACCAAAATTGCGCGACTGGGTGGAGACTTCCTCCTCACCTGCTTGGGCTTACATAGATTGATTAGCTAATGGGAATGGAGCCCTCTGGAAATTCCATCGATCCGTTCGCGATTTGTCTTACGTTGTGGTCAGGGTCCGGGGCGAGATCACTCAGTGGTTAGAGCGCGAATTCACTGACCGGAAGGACCTTGGTTCGAACCCGACCTCTCGACTTCCCCTGTCTAGGCTTGGGCAAACTGGCAGTATCTCAGCCCTCGTGCTTCCTTCTGGTGGCATGGCAGCTAGGTACCGAAAGGGTGTTACAGCTGAACACCTTCTGTGGTCAGTGTTCCGTACACTCGATTAGTGCGTTGAGTAGCTTTTTGGAGGCTCTTCTCTTGTTCTGATTCACGGGTTTGATTCGTCTTGCTTCGTGGTCTGCCTTCTTAATTTTGACTGGCTCTTCTAACGGATTTCACCTTTAGCTGTCTACTTGGTTCGCTTTGATTGGTCCGCTCTCAGCTTGGCATAGCTTTGCGGTTTGCGTCTGTCGAGTTTGTTTGACTGACTTTTCGTCTCTTTACTGTAGTTATTCTTCTGGTTTAGAGGCAGTTCCGTGCGTTCAACGGGTTGGTTAGATGTCTTTGTCAAGTCTTTTTTCATTCTTTGCCTAGTATGGTTTTTTGATTTCTTGGCTGAGTGTGTACTGAAGATGTTGGGTGCATGCAGCGAAGTAAAAATGATTTTTCTGATGGCTCCTCTGCGCAACTCTATTTATCCGCGAAAAAGACAACGATTGTGTCTTATCAACGTTCGGTTCAAAACAAAGGAACAGTAGATGGAAGATTCATTCACGAAAGGAAGGATATATTTGGTGGGAGGATATGCAAGGTCCAACATGAATGAAGACATTACTAATCTTGCGCAACAATATTTTCTGCATATCGCAGAGAATATAGCAATCTAGTCTTGGTAACAAGCTTTTAGTTTGATGCGTAACCCTGCTGTCTTTGAGAAATGACCTTGAATTATTCCGACTGCTTCGAGTCTCAGCTCCAACCAAGTAATAGCTCGAAGTAGGAAACAACACTGGAATTTTACTAAAGCGTTTCTATTTGGTTGAGTAAATTCAATAAGCCAATCTGCAAATGGCCTGAATTAGGAGCAGGAGATCAGTAGCCTGAGTCAAAAAAAGTTCACAAATACGCATCCTTCATCGTGAACTCAAGGAACTATGCAGTGAAGCGTTACCCGCAACAAACAGGCTCAACAGTGACTTTGAAAGTAGTAAGGCTCTGGTCACCTGACTTTGCTCAAAAAACAGCTGATCAAACAAATGAAAATCAGCTGATTGGATGCATGAATCAATGGAAAGATATGAGTCTGCGCAACGATCTTCGCAGCCATCTGAACAAGTTCCAGCATGTGGTGTAAACACACATGAAACCGGTGGGTGCCCTGCGATGCTGCCTAACAATGCGACCGCCCCTTCTGTTTTAAATTTGCGGTCTTCGTGGTTTACTACGCGTGAATTCTACAACATTGGTTTGATCCATTGGACAACTTTGGTAAACAGGACGGTGGGAAAACCCATATTGGAATTATGGTGTCAGGTTGCAAACAGCCGTCTTCGTTTGACCATCGGCTATGGTTGACTTGATCAGGTACTGAATTGGCTCGTGTGGCCTCACAGGTTATTTTTGTTTCTCGCTGATACTAACATCAGACGATGAACAATTCACAAAATACGATTTAACGTCATTGAAGTTGTTTTCAAGCCCAAGAATAGTTTAAAACAATAATTGTGTTCCTGTAGTTTTGTCAGAAATGCATCAAAAGATTTCAAGATATGACATCCCTTGATCGATGTTAATACGTATGGTAAGAAATTTCTACATCAGGAAACTGTTGATAAAAGTGAACTCGCAAAGTTGGTGCGTGCAGTGTTTTTTTCGTTTTCCGACCTCCTCAGGCTCAGCCATGTGCTACGCATGCCCAAATATCGTCTACAGAGAAGAGTTCGGTTCCTGCTCCAGAATGTCACAAGCTGTGGGGTGGGTAAAGTGTGCCTTGGCAAAAAGGTGTGAAGGAGATTAGGAAGAATTTGTGTGTTGCTGATGGGGTCCGCCTTGCAAGATGGGGTCTCCTTGGTTGATTGAAGACATTGTAAGTAACGGTGTCTAGTCGATGTCAAGGGTATTCGTGCTGAGTTACTTTCCAGATTGTCTAACTGAGCGTTTGGCGGTATACGCATCTCATAATAGTTGGGGTAGAATAAGACCACGACCCTCCTTCATCCACTCTTTTTTGTTTCTTGCCTAATGGCTTTAGCTGTAAGTAGATAAACCTTGGGGTTGTACGGCATCGAAGCCTCAGTATTGGCGACTGTGTCTGACCATGATGGTGGTGATGAGGATCTACGGTCAGCTTGCGGTTGACATGGCAATAACCTGCAGTAAACTCTAAAATGCTGAGGGCCTCAGTAGTTTTTCAAAGTTACAGGTCAGAAATACGAAAGTGGAATAAGTTAATCGGTTATTCCATTGTAAATCCTTTACCAAGCTACGTGCTTCCAGTTGTTGCAGTGCCTTCAAACAAAGAGGGTGTAAAGGAACGACACTCACAAACTAAAGGCAAAGATGCACTCAGTTCGTTAGTATTGAACTGTTTTATTTATCTCATACAGTGTAGAGTGAAAAAGCCATATCTGAAAGACACATATTGAGTCCAACCTATTATGGGTTCAAGTTGTCGAAAAAAATTTAATATCAGCGCTTCAGACTTTTTCTGTCAAATTTTGTCAAGTTCCCTACTTGACCCTTTGTTCGGGGGTATGGGTTGGACGTCATAGCTGTGCCTCATTACTACACAATATTTTTCACTTGGAACAGCAACCAGGAGTTTTTGCTGTCTGCTGACTTCAACGAGAAAGCTCAAAGTTTTGGGAACGAAAGATGGCACAATCAGTGATTCGTGTCTTCAGCGCAGCACGGAACTTCACGGAGGGGGCAAATCAGCAAAACCTTTTGGCTAGTAAAGTTGTGGGAGAATAAAATCCCGGGAATACCACATCTTATCTTGGCTAGTAAAGTTTTTGGAGAATAAAATCCCGGGAATACCACATCTATACTGATAGTAGTAACAGGAAGCTTTCAGTCCTCACCAGAGCATTCATTCTGCAAATGAAGTCAATCTATACCCAATAGCCGAAATACGCAGTTTCATTTTGGAATACTGGTAGCTCGGGTGTGATAGTTGGTATTTGATCAGGTGGCTGTTGATCTGTTCG
Source organism: Clonorchis sinensis (assembly GCA_003604175.2). Taxonomy (NCBI): domain Eukaryota; kingdom Metazoa; phylum Platyhelminthes; class Trematoda; order Opisthorchiida; family Opisthorchiidae; genus Clonorchis; species Clonorchis sinensis. The sequence continues at coordinate 95,324 of NIRI02000039.1, read as the reverse complement.
CCGAGCTTTGCAACTGATTTGCAAACGTTTCGTCACCATTCGAGGAGACATCTTCAGTGCGCTGAAGATGTCTCTGATCAAATACCAACACAGTTTCATCTTTGTTGGAACTCATCAGTAGGATGCATCTCACAGACCTCCAAGAGGATTAGAATTCGCGACCTCCCTGTCAGTAGTTAAACACTAGACTAATCGGCTGATCAATAGCGTGACCAACTCTCATTTAGACATGACACAGCACTACTCAACCTTCAATCACGCACTTCACATCACGTGGTCACGTGATAAATGACCATCTCCTCGAGTGAAAGCTTCTTGGGCAAAAGACCTCCGTGAGAATTATTCTTCCTTTGTGAGCTACTTGGAGTACGAGGAAATTGTGAACTGCGCACTTAACAGTTTTAGAGAACTGCCGAACAACTACTTTATTTGCAGGTGTATTTTGATCGGAACTTCTTGCATTTATTGTTGATGCGTTGAATCCTCCTGTAATACGACGGCAAAGGTTTTGCTCCACAGAATGTGATCACCTTCCTCAACAAAGTTCATTTCGAATATGTGGAGGGAGACAGTGGTTGAGTGAGCGAGATAGATTATTATTCATCAAAAATGTTTTGTTAATTTGAAGAGGAATGCAGAAATTGTGCTTCACGTCCGTTGCAGTTTTTGCGTGAGCAGAGTGATGGGACACCACAAAAACACCACAGTTCAACTGACAAGACTGAGCACACAAAAAGGATGAACTCTGTAGACTGTAGATTTAAACAGGCTCCTGACCGTCGCTCATTAGATCACGCGTCACAAACACTCAAATCACGTGACAGTTCCTGTCCCACTTGTAACCTTAGCCGACAACATGTACACTACAACTTCCCGTCCATTTTTGTTGACGCGGCTACCACCTGCGTCACACGCCGCCAGGCTTACGAACTTCAACCACATCAGATCGAGTTGTATTCATGTTCGTGAACTTATCAAACACGAAAAGATACCCTTCTCTTCACACTGCACACAATAAATGGGCATGCAACCCGGCCCCGGAACACACACTTGCGCGAACAGGACAGGAACTAAACCGAGCTCTACAAGTCTCCACCGGCAACTACAGAGCACATGTAGCAGCTATACTGCAGAGAAGCTACGTTCTGCGTCCTGGAACTTCACTCAGGAACTCTCAACAGTTGTCCTCAAACAATAAGTCACATTTTGGCTTATTCTTTTCTTGCATTGTATTTATTTTTATCAAGTGCACATAGCTTTTTTTAATCATCATCATTCTGGTAAAACAGACATTGTTTAATGCTTGTCACCTTTGATAATCAACCTAATTACGTTACAGCCAGATCACTGACACGTGAAAGCACACGAATGAGTAGTTGTTGACCAGAATGAACGACGGCACTTGTACGATCGCGTTGCCTGTGCCATCTTTTTCGTGGTGTGTTTTGACAGTACGATCTGTCTCGGATAGCGGAGCCGAGAATTCGAACGTCCAATAAAATCGGCTGAGATACATATATTGATCGGGGCGCGTGTGTGTGATGCTGATTGGATGGGATTAGGGATGATCCATTACCGAGACTATGGGCTGCTTTCACGAACCCTTACCTCGTGCACAAGTCTACACTGATTGGACGCCACACTGAGTATGCTTACGGCATAGATCTGAGATCGATGTTAGATACGCATGAGTTTGGGAGCTAGCGTGGCATTCTGAAGGTGACACCTGTCAGTCGCATGCCAACTGAAACAAAGGCAAACAGAAGTGAAGAAAATCTATAAACCAAAGCACAGAATAATGCAATGGTCTCAGTGTTTCAGCCGGCGTCGATAGCAAACGTCGTGCTGGATTCCCAAGTCGAAATTCCAATGGTTGCGCATTGCTTAGCTTCAGATTCAGCGGAACTCACACATGGGTCTCAGTGTTGGTTTCTAAAAAGCAGGAATGCTTACATACTAACAATTATCTGGTGTTTAACAGGGCAGTTTGTCACGTGTCCACACCTACTATAAAGCCATGTGTACCGCACTATTCTAAGCCCCTGGGGTTGGTCGCCCGTCAATCTTGTGAGTTGATGCTAGCATAGGACCGAATTGAGGACAGTCCAGTGTTTAAATACATGTGAGCTGCATTCTGTTATTCTGCTGTTATAGTCCTTACTTACACTGCTTACGAGACTCATGAATTCAGAATTCCTTTCGCGGAGAACCCGATGCAGTAGCGAACTTTTTTTGGCATGGCACTCTAATTATGGCCTGATTCTATCACAAATGACGATTAGATCCGGATAAAAACCCTGTTGTATTCGTGAACACACCTGCCACCTTCGTGTGTTTGCATCTACAGTGCAGTTTTTATGCCACACACTGTATGGTTGAAGCGGCCGGCTGATCTTGAGAAAATCGTTCACTGTTCCAATGTACCGCCTCTGCTACGGTCCGGTGCCACACCGTATTCACCTGCCTGTCGATCTGAAGGCTTCCTTATCCAACCGACATATACGACATATCTGAGTGGCAGCGAAATGACGCACATGCGTTTTTGTAACCACAAAAACGGTGGTCGTCTGATATCAGAATCCGAAAACGGGGTGCGTACAAGTCTACGCATATGTCAGCATACATAATAATCGGTCATCATCAATCAGGGACTAACCGTTTCTCAAATCTGACGCGCACAGATGCGTACTGTGCTTGATAAAACAGGAGCTACATTGGTGATGGACGGAAATTGGCCACATTTTAGGGTACGTGGCTAACGTCAGCTGAATTGGCACGACCATCAAACGACATTTATACAGCTCGTTTGCCTTGGAATCCACAGTGGTCTGTGAATACTAAGGACATATTTGATTCGGGAGGAACGCGTTCGAATCATATTTTTCTACGCAAAGTTTGGCGGGAACCTCCGTGAAATAATGCACCATTCTAGCCAGAAGCATAACCGACGCTGAGCAATTGCACGACCAACAACTATAATATTGATTCGCGACTTCAGAGGCCAGAGAGGCTTGGAGACGGTAGCCCAATGGAGGCTGTCCGTTCGTATGAGGACCTGCATTGGTTCAAGTCGATTGGCGCAAGAGGTTTTGCTTTCTTATTGAACCGGATACCGAATTTTGCAAGAATACGTTCATGCGCGTAGACGTGTACACACCCCGTTTTCGGATTCTGATATCGGACGACCACCGTTTTTGAGGTCACAAAAACGCCTGTGCGTTATTTCCCTGTCACTTAGATGTGTCGTGTACGTCGGTTGGGTAAGGATGCTTTCAGACTAGCAGTCACATGAGTACGGTATGGCAGTGGGCCGTAGCAAAGGTGATACACCGGAACAGTGAACGATTTTCTCAACATCATCCGGCCTCGCCAGGCATGGAGCTCACGGTGCGGAATTCATCAACGCAGCACTTATGTGTAATGTTTTTTGGCTACTTGAAATTTTACAGTAGTAAGACTTGTTCGTTTAAAAATAAGCCTCAGATAGGCAGTTCGAATTTCGGTCACGCAACATATCTCCAGCGCAAGATTCGTTTCATATTGGGATCCATATTATGACTACAGGAGACTAATATTGGTCTCGTTCTTTCCTAAACCACGTGTTCGATCTGTACCGGCTAACAACGTCACGCGGCTAGTCACAAATCTTTCCCAAGCTGATCAACGTGATAAACAACTGAACAAACCAACATTTTGATCGTCAAATGGCGATTGCCACAAAAAAACTTTGGCGGTTTAGTTCGCCCTACTCGGATCAATTTTTATCGAATATAGATAAGACGAGTACTGCCTACAAGCATCATTGGGTTCTAGGGAAGTTCACTTAGGAGCCCTTGCTGATCGCAAACCGTTTAGTAGTGTCGTACAGCCAGACGTCATCATATTTTTGGATATTTGAATTACCATTCAATTTGACTAACCAGGACACCCGTATATTTTGCATCCACAGCACTTTCGTCTAAACAGCCCTTCTCCTGATGAGACCAGATTTTTAATTCGAATTTATTCTCGTCAGTGAAGCCAATCTATGCTGAAAATCCGCCTAGTACGATACAGTTATGGTGGTTGGTCATATGGTCATTGATTTGTTCGCCGAGCTTGGCAGTTGGCTTGCAAACGTTTCGTCCCCAGTCGAGAAGAAATCGTCAGTGCGCGGCGTCATCGTGAGTAGTGCGCATCGTCAACTGCGCACTGATGATGTCTCTTCGAATAGGGACGGAACGTTTGCAAGCCAAATGCCAAGCTCGGCGAACAGCTCAACGGCCATCTGATCAGCCACCAGTACACACACCCGATCTACCTATATTTTGACCCATTTACAATTTCATCCTTGTTCGGAATCATCAGCAGCTTGAATCCAACGAAACTCAGAGAGTTCTCAATCCGCGACCCTCTGGTTAGCGGTTGAGCACTTGACCGTTTGGCCATGAGCGGCTGATCAGCAGTGTGATTAGATCGCACTTTAATAATTTACCCATTATTTGGTGGCAGATCAATAGCAAGGGGGCACATTGAAGCATCATTTCTGAAGTGCTATCGGGACACATCCGACCCGTGGAAGTAGGTTAGATGGGATACCCTGGAAGGTGACAGTACTTGCACAGAAGTGTATAAAAATCTCTCCAGTCATTGCTGACCATATGCAACCTTCTTTTTTCTGCACGGACTCGCGACGCCTTCTCAATCATAACCACAAGAAATTGGTTTGGATTCACTCAGGTCCACGGGCCACAGAAGGATTTATGTTATGCGGAGATTGTAAGACAAATTGACCACTCCAGTGGTGTTAAAAGAGATAATGCAATTAGAATAAATTGAACATGTGTTTTTTCCAGCGTGAAACATATTATTTAACAAGCACTTTGAGTGAGCACTATGATCAGAATAAACTGGATAAAGTGATACAAAGGTGCTAAATTTTCCTTTGCGACCAGTGTTTGACGGCGACAATGTTGTTCTAGGAGGGTTAGTGCACCAACTCTCAACTGAATCTCTCCTCGTAGTATCTGGTGGAGACGTCTTGCTAGTTTTCACACGATTGTTTCTGAGTCTATGTTGGGCATTTTGGGAAGTAGTTCATTCCAAAGAACCAGCTGAAAGTAGGGGCAAATCGCCGATCCAGAAAGCGCTCAGTCAAACAAGGGTATTTGGTTGATTGGAACTCATCAGCTGGGTGTGGATGGTGTCATTCAGGGCATCTTTTGGCCAGTAGTTATGACAAGGCAAGCCCTTCTAGATCAACTTGTGCTGCCTTGAACGTGTATGAAGTCCCGTTCTTGAAAATTCGTGATTAACCTTACCAAATACGTTAGTACAATCTCTGTCTCTCTCTAAACATTCTCAAGCATTAATTTAACCCCCACAATCCTATTCATAAAAAAACCGACTACATGAGAAATGTGATCGATTTTTGCTATTTCGTTCGCTGTGTCCATTTTTGATATTTCAGATACAACCCTGTGAAGGGCAAATCACGAAATAGTACTCAAACGACCTCTCGCTGAATGCAAATGTGACATGACAAGGGGCGTTAAAACCGAGAATATGCGGATATCTTTTCGAATAGCTGGAGGAAATAAGGTTAATAAAACTCACATGTCCTTTGATAATCGAAGGAGCACACGAATTCGGGATTGGGGTCCATTTCGATCAGTGACACCTGGTCACATTGCTGGAACATTCCTAGTCGTAGGTTGTTTGTAAACATCCAGGAGGTGCTGACTGTGCCTATGAGGAACAGGATTAGGCTCAAAATACTCGCGAGAAGGGCCAAGACCTGTAACGGAAGAACACGCGTCGCTTAGCAACCCATCCGAAAAGGAGATTATTTGCGGTGTGTAACCAGTTCATTGACAAGAATGAAAATATTTTTTGAAATACACAAGACTATTTGATGGAGAAAGCATTGTTTTGTCTGCCTAATCCGATTCGAAGCCTTGATTCATGTTGATGAGCTCAGAATGTACGCAAGGATGACTCATTCCAGAAAACCGTCTCGTTTTACCTTGAGGTTAAAACCATCTGTTTTGGCTTCGAGTGTCTCCTAGCCCCAACCCAACTTGGGACAAAAATCGGTGTTTTTGCTGTCAGACAGACAGTAAGGTAGCTATGTTCGACTTGATTATTTTCACACTGGACTTGCTTTGAAACATCCAGCATATGAAAGAAGACAAACGAAGTCAAAGGACAACACCAGGAGGACCACCACGAATGGTTAGACTGCAATGGTGTGCGCTTCACACTGAAAAATGAACATTGGTCCTAACTGATTGTCTTATCTAAACACAAGCGAATTGTTTATTTATCTAGAAGACCACACAAGTCATTTTCTCTGCATATCTGATGCACACTGGGGTGGTAGCAGGGATGTGAAAACGGACCTAAAAGCAGGATTTGGTTTATGTCTCATTAGCAGGAACCCCACGCACAAGTTCAACTCCAGTCCTGTGTGTATTTGACGTTCCAATTCAAGTACTTGTGTTGAAGAATCTATGGAGCGTTGTACGGCAACAACACGCTGGTGACGCTTGCTGTGGGCAATGGTTTTTCTTTTGCGTCCACGTCACCCTCGTTTAGATAACTCTCCTCCTATCCAAGCGGCGTTTCTTCTGGCTAGGGGTGCCATATCGGCGGGTTCGAGGATTTTTCATATTAATCCTGACTACGAGTGACATCGGAACTTGAAATCTGGTCATCAGATATGCAAGTCGAGCGTGTTCTGAGCACTCAAGCAACTGTACACACAAACTGTCACAGGAATTGGCAACGATTTCCACACTCGTCAAATGTGGGCGACTGTTGGGGAGTAGAAAAAATCGTTCGTTCAGCTGTAGCGCCCTTTCAGGGCCTAACTGCCATGTCACCCGAAGGAAGCACGAAGGCTGGGATACTGCCAGTTTGACCAAACCTAGACAGAGGAAGTCGAGAGGCAGAGGTCGGGTTCGAACCACGGACCTTCCGGTCAATAAATTCGCGCTCTAACCACTTGGGCCATCTCGGGTGTAGGAAACACTTATTTGTACAGATGTAGCGGTGATTTTGTGAAATCTTTCACTTGTCTGTCCACTGATCTTGTTCGACATGTCGTGCCACCATTTTTTTCATTTATGTCCAATTGTAGTTATTGGTACAACGAGTCTAACCAGTTGAGTTAAATTAAGGCTGGCGCGGTATTACACTGAGCAGGGAAACACCGTTGTATGAATAATGCTTGAGAAGCCATGGTAATCACCGCAAATTTAATGAAGTTTACATGAGAGTGACATTTATCACAACACGGAAATCGTAGCAAGTCTTGGCCCCGTGCTCAAACAATTAAACTCTCTTGTCCATGTAAAAACGTTTCCTGCTGTCCCGAATGAACAACGACTGATGTGTTGGGTAATACTTTTACCGAACAACTAGTGCTCAAGATCACTCAAGTGCCGTTCGAAAACCTCGAAACTGTTGCCAAAAGTGGGAGCTTTAGGTGAAGCTGTTGCACCAAAAGTACACTACAGAAATACAAATGAATGTACAAAGTTGTACAATGGTAGTATCTCTGTCAAGCTCGAGGTAGCTCAGTGGTTAAGGCCTGAGCTTAATGACCGGACGGTCCGTGGTTTGAGCCTAACTTTCGCTTCTCGCTGCTTCCGTTTAGGCTTAAAAACTTGACAGTACCTCATCCCTCGTGCTTCCTTTGGGCGGTATGGCAGCTAGGCCCCGGAAGGGTTACAGCTGAGCGACAATAAAAGGAAATAGTCCCTACGTAGACGAACCCCCGGGGTGCACGTCAAGGTCCGCTTACAACTCATTTTCAGCAACGCAAGGCGAAGTTTTCACCGCCAATTTCTCTGACGACTTGTTGACGAACGAGCTTTTCCTCTGGTCAGTACATTTACAAGGTCATCTGACAGTTCAGTCCACTTCGAATTTTTGCTTATTTAATGACCTTGTAATTGCATTGACCAGAGGAAGAATTACCGAAAACGCTCGTTTGTCAACACACCTTCTATAAATCTACTCTGACGCTTCCCCATATCCCGAGATCACCAAGTTCTAAACTCAGATTTATGCACGCAAAGATGACTTTCAAAATCCCACTCACTGAATTGGAAGATATATGGCTGTTCATCTAGTAGTGTATCCAAAAGCCTCCAAGGAAAAACCCCAACCATGGTTCACACTCAATAAATGAATGGAGCTGAACTTCAGTTATTCTTTAAAAAAACGGGTTAGTTTCCTCAGAGCCCTCATAAACCTCCGACTCAAACGTTACTGTTCAAGTTGATAAACATAAGGCATGTATGTGGGACACTAACCGTTTTGCAAGATTGAAAAATCAACTGGCTTGGAAACATTAGATTTTTTAATGGGATACACTAAAGGCCCTAGGTTCATGAGGCTAAATCTGACGAAAACTTCTCTTGATGTAACCTGAAAGCCCATAGTTTACTTGGAACACTATCTGGACTAGCTGGTTTTCTCTTGATCGGTGGTTCCAGACGAACGTTAATGTGAAGCCATGATGAGAAGTCCTGTTTGATTACCACCGAAGGAATTTTGATGGTGAGACTAGGGGGAGGAACTCAGATTTGTCTAAAGGCCTTGGTACTATGAACAAAGATAGCTGGATGATTAAAACTGTATGCAGTGGCTGCTCGGTGGTTGCACCTTATCCCATCTAAACATGTGAATTTCATTTCGAAAACATAGTTCGTTTTATGTGTGCTAGACTAACAAGAAATCCTTACTTGTACACTCGGCGTCCACTTTGCGGATAGAGAACTTGATGTGAGAAGTATGAAAAATTCCATATGTTCTGTTGGACACGAAACTACTGGTCCGGGCATTGTAGGACCCTGCTAGAGGAACCTGAATCACGAACGATCTAACAAGACGAGCAGTCGGAAAATTTATCACGTACTCTGGCACTGTGTAATCCCAGAAGAAAGTGTCAACAACAATGCGAAGTGACGAGTAGTAAAAATTTCCGTGATCTCTTAGCACTATTGGGCTATTTAGATAAAGCCTGGTGTGGCATAACTGACAGCTCTTTTTGCAGCGCCATTTCAGAACGGTTGTTCCAAAAGTCAATGATGGGTAAAATTCAAACCCCGTTCAGGGAGAAGATATCATACCGATCAACCAGAGTGCGCTTGAAACACAATGCCTAGCATTCCGAAAATGATTCTGGTCCATTTTTAAACCTCATTTATCGAAGGTGAACTGAATTTGAGACGAACAAAGGGAACCCATTATGTCACAGGAGCAAGCTTTTCTTGGTTGTAAACAAAGAGAACCCGATCATGTCACAGGAGCAAGCTTTTCTTGGTTGTGGAACAAGGTCGTTAGAGTGACATGGTCCAACTTCACCATCGTCAATTGTTGGACATGCCTTCAAAACAAACTAGTTCGTTGATATCAACTTGCAGCTCTTTTGAGATGTGAACGATCGCTTGCATTGAAGTTTGTTAAGCCTCTATTGATTACTTGCCACAAGTCATCGCTTTCCGCTCTGAAGTGTTAGCCTTGTCTTGGTCTGTGTGATAAGGGGAATCACCCACCATTAGAAGCAATGTGCTTGATCGCTTTTGTTTGTTATTTTTCACCGCGTTACTTATGTTAAAAATGATCAGCCTGCATAAATTGGTTCCAAATGGTACCTTAATTCTTCCGCGTCACTCGTGCCTGAATGTATGAGATGAGAAACGAAAATGTACAAAGTTTAGCGTATGATAATCGCTGAGTTCATTCCAATCAGTGGGTGGGATCTACAGTCTTGGTAAATGCCTCTAAGAATCCACAAAATGACACTGGAAATTGTAGAAGGCTACGTTTCCCGGATTTTGTATTACTCATTAGGGTGGACGAAGTGAACGCACGAACCTCAAAGGTCAGATTTGCTTTCGGGAAATTGTGCAACTTACAACATCGAAAAGGCATATTTCTGGGTCACAAAGTACATGTATACTAGACTGCAATTAGGGCTGCATGGCTGTACGGCTGTGAGACTTGTCCTCTTTGAGCGGAGGATCTGTGATATCTTAGGATCTTTGACGACCGACGTCTCACAACTATAGCTGGAATTGGCGGGAACCAGCAAATTCAGCGTAAAGGGATCAGGAGAAGGGTCTTCGCTGAAGCAGATGACAATTTTCTCGAAGAAAACACAGCATTGCAAGCTAGGATGGCTGGATCGTGTGTTATGATTGCGGAGTCGCCATCTGCCGAGAAAAGTGTTGGTTTCCGCACCTGCTTCGGAGTGATAGAATTCGACTTAGTAGAAAGGAATGAGCGATGTCTTGGAAGGGTTTGGAACCATCATTCATGTTTTCCTCCCGCGATACGGTCCACGTGAGCCTCCGTATGTTTGGCCGGTGATACTTAACGATATGGCGGTCAACCGATTTCAGTGACCTTCATGCTGACAGTTTCTATCCAGATTGTATGGCTGAGTTTTGGAGGTATAGGCTTTATTCGAAGAAACTGGAGTGGTTATGTGGCATGAAACTCTGGTAAAATTCTAATCTAGTTTTCTGATAATGAAGATGATGAATCCGATCATATTTCCTTTTCATCCCTCTCTGGGGCTGTATAATCTGATGAAAGATAACCAAAGCCTCATTTGCAAACAAATTAGGTCTCGCAGGAGACTCAACAGGGACCCAGCTGAATGCCTTGTTTTTGATCTATCTAAGCAACTGGATGTGCTGCGCCAGGTTGCCTCATGTTTCAGATGGTACGATATTCGAGGTATCGCGATACATGTACAGCTGTAATACACTACTCATAAGGTTGCTGAAAATTCTCCGATATAAACGAGAGATTCAGCTGGGTTCCAGGTGAGTCTCTCGCAAAACCAAATTTGCTTGCAACTGAGTATAGTTCGATGATTTCGTGTAATTTGGGTTCAAGCAGAACACAAGGTTGACGGAAACTCGGAGACTGCGCCCATCTGATGAGTCCCAAGAAGGGCGAAACCGGTCGTGGGCTGTCGACGAATTTTCAGTAACCTTATGAGTAGTGCATTGCATCTATAAAAGGTTTCTTTCGTTTTGTTGCATACAGCTGGAGGAAAAAGTAGCGTGGCGTTGTAAATCAAAACCGACCTGTTATGTTGCATAAAAACGATCCACTGACTGCTTTGGAAAGGCAACAAAAACTTCGTTTTGCAACCATGAAAAGCATAACTTTAAGCGATCAGAATAAAATGAAAAACAAATTGATGACATTCACCTAAAGCTCGAATGTCGTTCACTTTCCACCGAATAAAACTTCATCACAATGTGAGCAGGTACAGCTTGCAGTAGGTGATGGACTCAAGCAGCAAAAAAGCGCGTCAACTTTACACAAACCATTCATTGGATATCCAACAATCGAACAATTTGTAGGGGCAGGGTAGAACGAAAAGCAAGTCCAAATTACTGAACTTTTACACTGTTCTGGCAACATTTACCGAAACCCACATTTACCCAAACGTCTTGAAAAGAGGAAAATGTTCACGGCGAAATCGTCTTTGTCCTCAGGCGTCCAAACGACCTCGCCTGCATTCCGCCTCGTTTACTAATAGTGCAAAACCAAAGAGATCGCTATCTTCACCAGGTCAGAAATTTGAATAAATATAGCATTGTTATGGTCCACATGTTCTTTCCCAAAGCCGGCCAAGAACGGATGGTTAAAAAGCTTATGGCGTATTTTGCTATTTTCAGATTGCTTGAGGTCACGGGCAAGGCGGAGGAAACGCGATTGCAAAGAAAAATGTGAATGACCTGAACAATTTTGTTTTCCAAAACACTGTTATCCCATAAAAGAAGGCCACTTAGGATTCTGTACACACAAAAAACACAAGGTGCATCTTCTTCAGATGCCAAACGAGATTGATGGTATACTAGTTAGGTGTTGAATTCAGTAGTATTTGACTCCAAAATAAATCTAAAGTTGAGTGGAAGTGAGGACCGATTAGAACTGTCAGTCAGCTAGAACTATCTGACTGTCATAGGTATTAAAAAGATTATATTCAAAATCTAGCAAATCATACCTTTTCTGCCCTTTTTGACCGATCCATCTCCATAGTTTTACCAACGGAATTTCGGAGTCTTTCGCAAAACCAAATTTGTTTGCAAATGAGTCTATTTCGTTAATTTCGTGCAATTTGGCTTCAAGCAGAACATAAGGCTGTCGGAAACGCGAGGACTGTGCCTATGTGATGAGCCCTAAGAAGAACAAAACCGGTTGTAGGCTGTCGACGAGTTTTCAGCAACCTTATGAGTAAAGCATTATGTATATACACGTATCACGGTATCTCGAATATCGTAGCAACAGAAACATGAGGCGGCCTGGTGCAGCACATTCAGTTGCCTGGAAACATCACAAACGAGAGATTCAGCTGGGTTCCAAGTGAGTCTCTCGCAAAACCAAATTTGTTTGCAGATGAGTGTATTTCGCTAAAATCAATGCTTATTCTGTTTTTGCTCTGGTTTGTATTCAGCCTTTGCTGGTAAAACGTTGTTCATGTCATCGAACACAGTTTTATTGAACACGGAGGTTGCTTCTGGCCGGGAAGCACAGCATAGCTCCGACCATACTGACCCTTGAGTATCCGGTGAAAGAACTGCTCTGTTGTTTTCTTCTAAGAATGATTGCCCGATGCTAGGCTTTTCAATTTTCGTCCGCATTCGTCAGTTACCGGTTACCAATAGCTGAACGTCCTCGGCGGATTTAACCCTGTCGCTTTCTATCATTCATTTTGAGAATAACTGTTTTTCAAATAGAGTGATTTGCCGGCCATCAGTACGGTAACGCGTACACGTGAAACCACGTTAATATCATGGGATGTCTCAGTGCTATCAACTTGACGGACTTTTGCTGTCTGGCTGTACAAAACTTTTCAAGCCAAAGCACTACGAGGAAAAAAAACAAAAGTTTGTGCTTTATGGCAAGGCGCACTTCGGAAAAGGTGTTGAAAAGACGTTTCCAGCAAATTTTGTCGCTGCATGCAAGATTTACATGTGAAAAAACGATGAACTGCATCATTTTTTTCTAGTGAACCGATCGATAGAATGTATGCAAGTGTCCTGGTTGAATAGTTACATACTGAGCAGAATTTTTGATTACCTCTTACCTGTGCGAAATAATCAGTGGTCAGTAGCTGCGAAGACGGAAATTGAGTCACCTACCTACTTGAACCCTCGGAGGAATTCAACGCGAAGAATCAGCTTCACGTGCTTTTCTTCACGCACAGATTGTCCAAAATCTATAAGCGAGCTGGACTTTCTCAGCCACCACATATCCGTCCATGTAGGCGGTACAATGTAACTGTAAACGTAAATCTGGTGAGACCTAATCAAAGGACAACAACCGAATCTCAATACGTACCAAGAAACGCATTGTTCAAAGGAAGGATGTAAAATCTAACAACCTGAGCTGTCTTTAGCTGGCTCTAGAGACTACAAACTTCAATGTTCCCGACATTGATGACCTATCTGCCTATTTCACGTGTTCTCTGTTTCTATTTGAGATATCTTTTGGAAGCCTTATTTATCAGCCTAGATAGTTTCACGTCAGCTCAGCTCATGAAACTTTGTAGCCTTAAAGAACGGTATGCAGGTATTGGATAAGGCAGTAATGAAGCACTACTCCAGGTTGAGATTTTTCAGACCAAACCGTCTTTATGCAGACTTCATATTGAGGTAAAACAGCTTAGATTTCTGGAATTTGACCGAAACTCAGAACAGATCTTTTAATTGAGAACATTGACCGACCGAATCTGGCGTCTGTTGCTAAATCAAAATAACGCTACCATTCAAGAAAACTTATTTAGTAAAGTGTGCAGGTACACTACTTGCCGCTAAATCCATCTGTCCTGCATACAAAGAACTGAAAAACCGCCTCGAAAACCAACCCCCCTGACATGAACATGTGTATCCAATGGCTTTAAAGCCCTGCGCTACAAAGTTTCCTGTTCCCACTCTCCTATCTATTCGGTCGAGTCATCAACACGCCGTCAGCGCATACCCCAGAATTATACCCATTTCTAAAGCATTTCTCCTTGTGGTTTCGCTAAATACCCTCGTATTTTGTAAACTTTGATTTGGTGAGGCTGATGCTAAATAGCACGCAACTCTCACTGGGCGCCTGTAGGTAGAGGTGCCAATCTGATCAACCCAACACACACGAGCATCTCTTGATGGCAGTTATTTCGCAGAGCTTCGTCAAATTCTTTATTTCGTTTTACTCCTCTTTCCCTGGCACCAGTGTAATTTCCAAACAAGTGTATTTCACCATAAAGAAACAGGGGATATTATTCTTCCGCTTAACGGGGATGTATTGAGTCAGCTGGTTGAGACTAAATCGTGAAACGACGAAGGAACTCATTGGCACATCAGTTCGCTCTTCTTCAGCTGAACAAAGATCATCTCATTTTCATTCTTTATTCTGGTTAACGCCAGTTTGACTTGCAAATAAGTGTATTTTACCATGTACGTACATTTTGTTGTTCAAACAGAACCTAGAGTTGATGGAAACTCGGGGACTAGGCCTAACTGACTGGTCTCAAGTTGAGCGAGACCGGTAGTTGGCTTTCAGAGAGCTTTTAGCAACATCTCAAGTGTTAAGTAAACGTCGAATATTATCAAACGCGAGAACCACTCCCAGTTTCGGCTCAAGTGTGGTGACTAGAGATTCTGCCAAGGGAGTGAAAGGCGTTGTCTTGAGAAAAGCGTTAATGCTGGATTTGATTACGACAGACATGCATACACTGTTCCCCGATCTTCCACCCGCTGACCTACTAAGATCGTAGCCTAGTGGGAATCAAGTACGTAATAGCAGAACTCTTTGAAAGATGCACTATGGTACTAACAAACATGACCTGTGTTTATAAGGTATTTACTATTCCATCCAAGTTTTGTATCAACAATGACCATTTGATTGCGATTCTTAAGAGTTTTCGGCACTCAAACCCCGAAGAATCTCAATTTCTTGCAAACAAAATGTTTTATTGAAGAGCTGAAGAGCGGTAAATTTTGTAAATCGAAAAAAATACCGCAGAAAGTCGCCAAAGATGAGTTATTCATTGAAAAACTAATAAAAATTGTTGAACTTCTGAAAAAAAACCGAAGAATACCAAATGTTTGCTTGGTTTTTCAGCCTTCATACAGCCACCTGGGGTTCTCCTGATCGAATAAGTAAAGGCAAAACGCATTCTCATTTGTACTAGTCAAATAATGCTGTGCTAATGTATTGGTAACCGTTTTTTCGCGAAAGAATGCAAAATTATCATCATCACCGTGATCTTTATCATTACCATCTGTTATCATTCATCAGGTTAGTTGGAAAAAACGACGAAGGAACCAAACCCTCGCCATGAAGTTGTTAGCCTAACTCTTCATAAACGAGAGATTTAGCTGGGTTCCGGGTGAGTCTCTCGTGAAAACCAAATTGGATGGCATATGAGTGTATTTAGCTAAGTTCGTGGAATTTGGGTTCGAATAGAACATGAGGTTGACTGAAATTCGGGGACTGCGTCCACCTTACGAGCCCCAAGAAGAACGAAACCTGTCGTGGGCTGTCGGAGGATTTTCAGCAACCTCATGAGTAGTGTATACTGTCTTCAACCTCTTGTTGATTCAACTTGTCTAGTCTACATGTACGGTACGATGGTCCTTGTCCTCTTTCCTTGGCCGAAACCCTTTCAAAAAGTCCACAAGCTTCCACAACTCCGTTGGTTGGTTTATTCACCGAGCTTTGCACCTGGTTGTAAACGTTTCTTTACCAATAGAGAAAATAGCCGTGTGTGAATGAATGGGCCAATCGCATAATGAAGTCTCTTTGACTGGTGGCGAAACGTCTGCAACCAAATTGCAAAACTCTGTGAGCAAACCAAGTACCAGGCTTGTCTACATCAGCCAACATCAAGGCTGTCAAAATCCACTCACCACAAACCTAATATTTACCTATTATACTCTCGTCACTTTCTTGACCTGCGACAATCCACACTTCGAAACCATCGCGTCAGTTAAGGGACCGAAACTTGTGTGACGCAATCTAATATCGAAGACACAGTGAATCTACACTGTGTGACGTCCGCAGTCTATGCAGACAATAGTAATAACGCAAACGGACAAAAAATCGATCAGGGAACAAGTGACTATTGATTAATGGAAATACTTTTGACTCGACCAAATACAGCCAAGAGAGAAGGACGCAGGACTGTCTGTCCACTCCAACACAGTTCCCCTGTAGTACTATCCAACAGGGATTTATGGCACGGTTCGCATGCGTTCTTGAGTTTGATCGTTTCACACGGAATGTTAAAACAAACTGTGTCGAGAGAGTTTTTTTAAGTTTATTGTTTATTATTATGACTAGTAATACTACTAAGATTACCATTGTTTATTACCTAGGATTGGCTAACGATTTTATGAAAGGCGCCACTCTCATACTGTGCTTAGCATCAAGGAGCTACGAACTATTGGTTTTTGTTTGAAGCGATTTACTGGGCTTTCAGTCGGCAGACTTTTATGGTTGAAGTGAAAAGAAAATATTACCAAGGTACCCATATAGATTTGTTCTAGTTTTCTTCCACCAACGCAATCCTAAGAGTAATCCCTGAAAAGAATCCTGCTTCGGAGAGCACAAGATCATGAATATACGCGCAAACTATATCTCCCGAAAGGATGAACCCGTGGTGTGTTGATGCAGGACGGTTTTTAAACTAAAGACAGATAGAAAAAGTGCGTTGAAAAATTGTTTCCTCAAAAGTAAAACCCTTCTTCGGTAACAATGTAAACAGGTAACCCGTTTTTCTCCATCTATTTGTTGGGTTACACGTTATTTTTCTCCTTGTCCAAAGTACAAAAATCTTAGACGAGAACCCCAAAGGGGCCCCCATTTCATAATAGGAGCCTTTGGTATAATTAGTGGGTTTTTTTAATAACTTATGAAATGCGCTTTAATTTCAACTAGGTATTGGTGTTCTCAAGGGACCTTTCGAGTTTCCGCCTGGCCGCACCTCAATCTACAAAGCAAGTAAGAAAGCAACCAACCAACCAACCAAACGGACAAACATACAGACAAAAAGCGACCGAACACATGAGCAGGTAAATAAATAAACAAAAAACAAACATAAACCAATAAATAGACAGATAGAAACAAACAAACACACAAATAAAACCGAGTGCAAGGATTACTGAACGAAAGCTTCTTCAATGACCTGGTTATCGTTTTCGACAAACACACTCATCTGCATACCACTTCATTCTTCATGAAGGACTCAACTAGAACCCTGATGATTGTTTCGTTTATGATATCCACCAATTAAAAAACAAACTACACACAGATGAGTGTGTTTGTCGAACTAATTGCCTTTTGGGTTCAAATAGAACATAAAGTTGACGAAAACTCGGGGACTGTGCCTATTTGATGAGCCTCAGTTGGGAGAGCGAAACCGGCTGTGGGCTATCGAAGAAACCTTCTGATTAGTTTCCTTTATGAAAATATGATACGATATCTCGAATATCGTACCAACTGAAACATGAGGCGGCCCTTGTGCAGCACATTCAGTTGAAGAATATCATAAACGAGAGATTCACTCGAGTCTCCCGTGAAAACTAAATTGATTTGCAAATGAGTGTTTGTCGAAATCGGTCCAATCTGCGTTGAACTAGAACATCAGGTTGACGGAAACTCGGGGACTGTGCCTATTTGTGAGTCTCAACTGAAAGAGCTGAACCGGTTGTGGGGTGTCGAAGAGTTTTTATCAACCTTGTGTATAGCTTTCTTCATGGTTATCTTTTTTGTGTGTTGTTTGGTTTGGAGCACTAACGACTGTCCTTGCACGCCCGTAGGACCAGTATGGCTGTACAAGTCTGTGCAAGAGTTTAGTTGTTCATCTTTCCAAAACACTATCATTTCCTTCTTCTCCGTCTGCGATGGAACCGGCCATTTACTTTATTCCTATATGGCTAACCAAGTGAAAAGGGCGAGGAAGATTCCGGCTTTTCGTCGATTAGAGACCACAGGTAGACAACTGAGGAAATACTGGAAATTTTTAAGAGGAAACCGATATCCTTTTGTTGAAAAAACGACCGCACAAAGTTGTGTTTTCTGATTTGAGAAAGTGGAATGTTTTAGCGCAGAAACCAAAAATTTCTTTGTGCAGGAAACAGCTCCAGTCAGCCAGTGTTCACAGGTTAAAGCAAAAGCAGGAAGCAGTACTGCATAGTGTACCCTTCTGTGCGCAGCATTTACAGCAAAAATGCGTCTAAAAAATAAACTGATTGCCTTTTCTGAATGATGGTTTGTGTGTGAATGTTGTGTACTCTGCGGAAGTCTGAGCTTCATTCACATTTGATAGTACGACTACTCAAAATCCGAAAGCAATCTGCAACCGGTTTCGTCCTGCTTCGGACTCTTCACGTAACCAAATTTCACAGAAGGAAGCAGCAAAATCACTCGCTGACTTAAACGACAATTTGTCGAAACGTTTACTTTTTAGCTCACGTGCAAGACGAAGTTGCCGAAATTAAAGAGGGTTCGCTTAGTTCAGCGTAGCTGATAGCATACTGTAGTAGCAGAACAATATCGATATGCTTCTAACCATGAGAGATCCCACTAAGTCTCTAGTTCCAGAAATTTCAAGAGTAAGCTACTCAATCTCATGAATTAACTTGATAGCTTCTATGTTCCCCCAGGTAGTAATAAATGAATAATTGATAAATAAACTACAGGGACTATGGCAGTTTAATGAATGGGCAAAAAAGTCTACGGTTTAGGGGTGAGAGCAGCACAAAACTGTTCCACTTTGTTCGCCACTTAATCTTGTTGCTTGGGATTTTTAAACATTAGGTTGGTATTTGTTACCCAACCAATCGGAGTAAACTTCAGAAAGCTTGTCGCCATGTAGCAAACAAATGGTCTGCTCGACGACAGCAAACAGCTACGGGTCCATCTACAAGTCCAGTGTTTGTCGCCATGCAGCAAACAAATGGTCTGTTCGACGACAGTAAACAGCTACGGGTCCATCTACAAGTCCAGTGAACAAAAAAGACTTACTTTCATCGGTCGCCCAACTCGGACTGCTTCGATGGTCATTGTGGGAGCTCTTCCTTCGGGTCGGGTTGATGAAGGTTTTGGCCTGAGTTTCACTGGTTTCTCCACCTCACCGATCGACTCATCCAGCGTGTCATCCTCATCCAAACCATTCTCCATGATGATCACGCTAGAAAGTTTAATCCAGGATTGGGTCTTGAGTGGGACTATAGATATGCTTATGTGGTTTGGCAAGCACCGTGACAAGCACTCAGTTTCTAGATAGGCAGCATCTCATCGGGTAATTCTCATGCAGATGTTTTTGACAAGCATATCACCGTTGGACACAGAATCCACGTGTGTTTGAAGTACATGGATCACGCAAGCAAAACGCAAGCGCGTCCAGGATGTGCGCGCATGTGCTTGTATGCACGGTGTGGACGCAACCGTTGCTTGTGGACATGCACGCTCGTTACCTTTTTCGCAACCAGTGTTCGTACTTACCCGTGGTTTGTCCCCGTTAATACCCACGTATACAAAACCAATGAAGCTGCGGCAAGCACCCTATCGACCGACCGTTGTCCTACGCACACTCAGATTATTAAAGCCCTATTGATCGGGAGTAAGGTGTGCAGGCGGCTAACGTAGGATACGGGCACGATCACACGGACTACGAGGGACAGTGTAGAAAAAAGGGAGATAAAAGTCAGTGGTTTGTTCAGGTCCACAGTTTTCCACATGCGAGCAGCCTACACTTTGTGCGGGTTTGCTGATATTAGACACAAAAAAGAGTAGGAAAGAGCATTTTCCATATGCCATAGTAAATTAAGAATACGGAGTAAGCAAAAACATTTTCAGTAATTGTGCCCTATGCAGTATTCCTTCGAAGGGAGACCTTTCTAAAGAGAGGTCATCCACAGAGGAGACTACAGTGGGTATTGTCCATCGGCTTGCTTCAGAGATATTGAAATGTACAGAATCGAGTGGTCTGTAAACTAAGGCATCACTCCAAGTCAGCAATAAACAAATAATGAGCAGGTAGGTAAGTAATTAGTTAAGCAAGCGAGTTAGCAAGCAAGCAAGTCGTCACGTAAGTAAGTAAGTAAGTAAGTAAGTAAGTAAGTAAGTAAGTAAGTAAGTAAGTAAGTAAGTAAGTAAGTAAGTAAGTAAGTAAGTAAGTAAGTAAGTAAGTAAGTAAGTAAGTAAGTAAGTAAGTAAGTAAGTAAGTAAGTAAGTAAGTAAGTAAGTAAGTAAGTAAGTAAGTAAGTAAGTAAGTAAGTAAGTAAGTAAGTAAGTAAGTAAGTAAGTAAGTAAGTAAGTAAGTAAGTAAGTAAGTAAGTAAGTAAGTAAGTAAGTAAGTAACTTAGTTAGTTAGTTAGTTAGTAAGTCGGCGTGCTGAACCACCTCCTCGCGGTGCCGACTGGGTAGCACGGACGTCAGTGTGGGTGAGCTAAGAGTTCAGCAAATCCAGGTAGGGACAACCACCCTGTTTGGTTACTTTCGACAATGTGTAACACGATCCAGCTGGTGCCTCCTCATCAGTTCCAGCCAGTAAACAGGACAGACTCAATGGGTTCACGTGTGAGGAATGTTTCAAATGCTGCAAATCGAAAGCTGGCTCGGTATTCACCGTCGAGTTCATGCTCTTGAAACTGTTGACACGAACGTTGCCGCCCAGTTGGCCTGTACACGTTGTTTCCACATTTTTCCGACGTAGGTCGGCCTAAATCAACACCGCCAGCACGCACACTGCACCCAGATGAACTTGGCGGAGTGGAGATTTCCCGTGCCCACTGGTCACAACAAGTGTCACAGTCACTCTTGCGTCTGACCAAAAATCCATATCCGCTTGTGGCATGCAAATCGGGCTATTTGTGATACTGAGGTGACATTTCCCTGGTCGATCGGCTATCAGTATCAAAACCAGGTTACATTTGCTTAACTAGCAAGCACACCTAGGCGAATCGTTACCTAATGGTCATGACCAAACTATCGGTCAAATAACGGCTTATTCGTCAGAATCTGAAGACTATAGCGTCTGGTTTAGACAAATTGGGGATTGCGCCATGTCACTCTTGGAATCCCGTCCCCATAGTTGGCTCGATAGTGTTAACCACCTACCATAAAGACACCAGAAAATGTTCCGCCACTTCTGGACCTCCACGCCTCCAAGAAATTTCCACACACGTAAAAATTTTCTCCTGACGCCTTCACCAGCTAGTTCGTCGGGTGTCGGTCGACCGAAAGCAGATCCACCGAGCCAACTATACGACCATCCGGGTCCCATACTACCAAAGAGGGAGAAATGCAGCGTCTGCTGTATTCGATTGGTCTTGGAAGGATCTATACAGAGGTAACTGCACCCTTCCTCTGGGTGCCAAGTAGTAAAATAAAAAAGGTGCTCTCTGCTCCAAAACACGTGGATAGCTAGAGAAATTGCTCAGTGCTAACATCCGATTGGCGTTTGGTCGAACTGAGTACGGGTAAGGAAGCTGGCCGTACGGTCTGTTTAATGGGAAATTCCTTCCCAGATCTGGACAAACTGATGCTCACCATCGGTTCAAGGCGAACGCCATTGCTGGGTATTTCAACTCACTTTTATTATCTGGGGGTTTTCCGCCGCAGCTGTGTCGTCCTCGTATTACCTTAGTTCCATGGGTCCCAAATCCGACTCCATCTGACTAACTGAGACCGATCTCCGTGTCATCGATTCTTGATCGATGCTTCCATAAGGTACTTGCTGATCGCAGGAGCCGTAGATTCCAACTTCCCTTACTCCGGTTTTCATTTCTACACCTAGACAGTTGTTTAAAAGCTAGATCACTGGTACATGCCCTGCCTCGTCACTCGTCTGCGACTGCTTCTAACATCGGCTTAAAATTTGTTATCTCGAAAGCGTTTGATTCGGTTTCGCATGACACAATTGTCAGATTTGTCGAGGTGTTTGGAGCGCCGTCACCTCTAGTTCAATACATCGCACACTCCTGTGAAAGGCTGTAGCAGTTTTCCCCACTTCCGAGACTAACTGCCGCAGCGGTGTGATGCAGGGGGATCCACCCTTCCCATTGTTGTTCAACATGGCAATAGACAGTGTTCGTGGATTTTCGATGTCACAACTAAGGTTCCCGTTCCAAGACACCTTTATGGATGGTTTTGTCTTCGCTGACGACGTGGAAGTTCAAAGCTGGTGTCTTCAAGTTGTGAAGATCTGGTATGACGATCAACACCCGAAAGACGAAAGTGATGGTGATTCGTTGGAACAGGAAACATCGGGCGAAAGAGGTCTCATTCGAAAATTTTTGATTTGTCGAAGCACTCACCAATCTTCTGGGTTGGTCAGACACTGTGACATATTTGGGCATCCACTTTGCTTTCAAGGGGAAAGGAGTCTGCAACCACCGACAGCAGTTGTTCAAACTGCTTGATGGGGTGACGCGCGCCCCGTTGAGGCCGCATCGAAGGATGGAGATCCCAAGAAACTACCTGCTACCGAGGTTGACGTATTCGTTCGTGCTCGGCCAAGTCCTCCGAAACGCGCTCAAAAGTTTGGATAGTTACATTGGGCAATCTATATTTGGCTGGTCATATCTACCAGCCACCAAACAATATGAGGGTCCCAGTGTCCCTAACCTGAGGTTAACCAGCGCGATACAGCAGAGAACGCGTATGGAAAGGCTTCTGCCTACTCAGTGCCGAGTACTACGCAGTGTGGTCAATGTTCCTGCATTTGGTAAGATTGTTTCGATCCGGCTCAGGTTGAATGCGTGAACACCAAGAAAGAGTGCTGGCTGCTTAGGGCCATAGTTCGGGTGGTTTACGAGAGTTAGTCGCTTCGCCTCTCTCGAAAAGATGGCTTGCCTTTCTAGCAAACATGATCTCTTAGTTATTGGTACGCGGTTTCCAGCTCCGACACAACCCGCAGAGGACGGGAGCTAGAAACCCCGAGGTTTTCATAGTGACCAGATGAATTTATGGCGTGAAAACTGTAATTAACCGAAGAATTTGGTACACGTTCTGCGGTCCTGATGAATCACGCATGATACTGGATGCCCTCATCTTAGTTAGGTTGCAAGGGAACTGGTGATTCGCCTCCGCTATCTGAGATACACCATCTTCGAGGAGTTGGGGTCACCTTCTTTGAAGTCCTTCAGCCAGCCTGACCTAATCACTGTTCATGAGCGTCGAGCAACTGTGATAGACGCAAACGTGGTCTCAAATGGGTGCGGACTGATTGTGTGGGATGAGAAGAAGCAGAGGGAAGATGTTGATGATTGTTCCCCTGTCATCATCTAAGCCCTATGTTCAGTCGATTGTAATGTCGAATTTTTGATTCACCAACCAATGATAATTTCATATCATTCCAGCAAGGCTGTTATTGGACTGAGCCTTCCTAAGGCCACAGTCAGTGACTTGTGTTTGCTTGCCATTGTGGGCTCTCTGCCTACTTACAACACTTCCGTGCGTGGTAGATGGCGTTGAGTGTTCATTCTTGTCATTTACTTTTACACCTGACCCAGTATGACAGACATATTGTGCCTGATGTGGGGGTCTTGTGTGTGCCTGCTATGCCTTGAAGAGCATCTAGCACCGTTTGTCTTTTCTTTGATTGCTGTTCTTTACATGCGTGCTTTCATACAAACATCCTTACATACGTTGGGATTCATCTTCTCTGACTGGAACTGTTAGAGTCACGCCTTCGAATAGAAGGCTGCCTCCGTTTTATATAATATTCTGCTGTACGCCATTCCACAACCAGAGCTTGGATTTACTATTTATGTTTGTGACCAGGCTCTTAAAATATAAACGATTATAAGTAGGCAAGTA
Source organism: Clonorchis sinensis (assembly GCA_003604175.2). NCBI lineage: Eukaryota > Metazoa > Platyhelminthes > Trematoda > Opisthorchiida > Opisthorchiidae > Clonorchis > Clonorchis sinensis. The sequence continues at coordinate 71,492 of NIRI02000039.1, read as the reverse complement.
AATAAATAAATAAATAAATAAATAAATAGTTAACTAAGCTGCTGACACATCAGGCCATCGACCAAAACTGACCAAGTCCTATTCGAGTCCATCAACATTGCAAGACAGTAAGGCAATGTGTTAGCATTATCTCTAATTTTTTGGCAAATTCCAAAAGTCATGCCTAATCTAAATTAAAAAAACAGAAATTATACTACGGTTGAACTTTGGCGGTTTGCTTCTTTAGGATGGTGATCTTAATGGGCACAAATGTATGCTACAAAGAACCCCCACCCAAAGGATGGAAGAATCATTCAAGTGGATTCAACGACCATTCAGGTCAGATCAAGCGAGATCTGTTGGCGCAGAAACCACCAGAATGCAAACCAAAGAAAAGCTTTTTCGCGGAAAAATGCAAGCGAAATACAGAGAAATTCAATCTAAATATGTGGTTTATGAAACCTAACACTTTGGAGGAAGCAGCAGGCGTAAATTCCATCTTCAGAGACCGAGATGCCATATCTTGGTAAAGCGGTTCTAATCACGTGTGGTCTGCTCACTGCTCACTGTGGACCCCCTTCAGTTTCTTCAGGTTTGTCATTTAGATCGGCAGATGTGGAAACAGCAGGTATGATCATACAAGAATGGGAGTCGACTGGCTATCAATGTTTGATTAAAAGTATAAAGTTATATTTAAGGTGGACAAAGTATGACCTCAAGAGCAGGAAAACCAATCACACGGTCGTCACGCATGGTTCGCTAATTGGTTTACTCCACGTAGTAGGAACCAGTGCGATCAGTTTCAAACTAAACTCACATGGAAGTAGGAAGGTCAGTGGGACCAAAAACCATTACTTGGTTTCTCAGTCACACCCGCTGAACTGAATTAACTCAGTTCGGCTGAATGGTACTCATTGTCGGTGATAAGTCAGGAATGCTTGCAGGACGGCCGTCCGAGATGGAACAAAACAGGAAACTTAGTGCTCGCTGTGTCTATCGATGGCTTGTACAGGGTGAAGCCAAAAATAAATCATTTTGACTGCTTGAATCGATACGGGTGTTTTCTCACAACAACAACATGTAGATGCAAAGCGCGTAACCAGCTGGGACAAATCTTACGTACTCTAAGTCTGCGTGCTTAATCTCACTCGAATTGGCCGAATAACATGAATGGTAAGCGTAACATCTCACAAAGTGACCATCGAAACAGTGTGACAGATTTATATACGTAATGCACTACTCATAAGGTTGCTGAAAATTCTTCGACAGCCCACGACCGGTTTCGCCCTTCTTGGGGCTCATCAGGTAGGCGCAGTCCCCCAAATTGATATGCAAATGAGTGTATTTCTCGAGTGTGACAGATTATTTAATTCAGCCTGTCGACCTGGCCGTGCTACACACAGCGGAAGTATTTTGAGTAAATTTGAGAGAACTATGGTTTGCAGGTGAATGTTGATTGCTTGGATGCTTTCTCCATTGTGTGCCCCCAATCCGCGTGTTTAACGCGAAGGGTTGTTGCGGTCTAAGATCACTGGCCGACTGCTCGTGTCTGCTGTATGCGACCCGACGACTTTGTTTCATTTGTTTCAGCTGCTTGTAACGCTTATGATGGGTATAGGGTTTGTTTAGCGACTATAGCACAGGTAGGTTGGATTTGCGAGTTGTGTATGGACCTAACACATTGGGGTGAGGTAACTCAGTGGTTAGAGCGCGAATTTACTGACCGGAAGGTTCGTGGTTCGACCCCGACCTCTGCCTCTCGACTTCCTCTGTCTGGGCTTGGGCAATCTGGCAGTATCCCAGCCCTCGTGCTTCCTTATGATGGCATGGCAGCTAGGCACCGAATTGGTGCTACAGCTGAACGATTCGATTCTAGCACACTACCTCAGTCGGTTCGGCTAATGCACTCAAAGTTTAGGCAGACAGTCACTGCTGCTGAACAAATCAGCGATGTTTTCTCCATAAAAAACATCACAGAAGCTTTGTTTAGGTTCATCTTGTGATAGGCGACTCGTAGCAAGTCGTGTACATTCACCGTGTATTATCGAACGGAATATTCAGTTGTTTGGCTGACTAACGAAGCATCATTCCTAAGTGACATACATAATGGATTTTCTTGAAGTCCATCAAGAACACAATAATCGACCCCGGCGTTGAAGGACAGTATCTGTTGTGTATATCTCAGAGTTCTGTTAGTTAGAGGACACTGTGCAGATATTATTACGAATGATGTAACTCCATTCTTTTAACATATATCAATGCAAATTGGAATATATCTATTTTGGTGGAGAGTTTGAACCTGATTTGCAAGGCAAACATGATGTTCCGGTGCACAGTAAACATTCTATGCAATTACGAGACACATTTGTATCAAGCTATATCAGTAAACAGTATTTGGAACCTTAACAGTGTGGTTTAACTATTTTGTGGCCACCTTGCCTTGAGTTGCTGTGATCTTTGGGATCCCCTTTGGAATTCGCAGTTCCTGAAACGGTGTAAAGAAGCCCTCGTAATCCAACGATTTGAGACTTGTACAATTTTCGTATTGCATTCATAGTACCACATTTGTTGATAAACCTCCATTTGAACGACTTGAATTCTGGGGCTTTACGCGTAACTCAGTGTGGCCCAAGTAGGTGCCAGAAACAATCAATAACCAGGAGTAAGGAAATTTTCACTATGGTAGAGAGGCCACATGGATCAAATGACTCCAGTCCTAAAAATTTCTCACCGAGTTTCCTCACCGATCGTTCGTCCAATCAACAGTGCGAAAAATAACTTGGTACACTTTGGTCTGATGTACCACAGAACATGTATAGAAATTCGTAGAATAAACACTGCCACAGAAAAAAACGTTGTGCCCAAACCAGTCGTGCGAATGTGCGGATAGGACGTCGGCCAACTGACCCAGCATTTGCAAGTTCCAATCACACCAGAACCTAAATCGTTAATGACAACATAAGTTGTCTATCGTCAATCTGCTAGACTTTGTGAGTTTGCCTTTTCCGAAATCCAAGGATGCAACGTTGGTTTATTTTGCTAACAAAGGACTGTTGTACACGGTCCTTCTCCGATGTAGAATTGGACAGACACATGTTTTACTCCCTTGCACCATTCGGTGGATACAGAACGCATGCGACTTGACAGCGGATTAATTAATTGTAAATCAACTTGGTGTATTTACTGCGACGCAAGGTTTCTATCCTCACAGGTGAATAAGCGATCAGATGCGCAAATCATGAAGACACCGGTAGATTTATGCCTGTCCATTTGCTACTTTGGTTATTAACGACTAAATTGTTGTCTTTTCGAAGCTTGTTCTCTTGATAAACAAATATACTAATTTTGAAAAGCATTGCTTTAGATAACAGATTGTTGTCGGTGGATAAGATGAATCAGAGTTGGGGAATTTCCGAACTACACATTGTCAAAGATGACAATAGTTTTAGATTGCTTATTCACGTCGTTGTACCTAAAACGTGCGAATCTTCAAGGGCTCCGCAACTTCATTAATCCCATGTAATCCTTGTAAGCTCAAGTGACTTGTGCCTGTAGAGAGGTTATCCATGTCAAGTCATCAAATCATGGGGAAAGGCTTGATTTGAGTGACAAAAGGTGCTCTTCATCCAGTTTGAGCTTTCCAACATAGGCCTACTAGCGTCGTTACCAGTCGATGTCATCCTTAGTCAAGATGTGTATGATGTCTAGTGCACGGTTCATCTGCTGTCACGAATTCTCATCAGGCTTTTATGGAAGTACTGTTGCTTTGAAATACAAGTACTAACACATAACCAGGTTCACGCGTATATATAGGAATTAACACCTGGCTCAGACCATTAAATTTCAGTGGTTAGTTGAAACTCTTCCCCTTCCGATTCCAATGGTGGAGAGACTATCTCATAATCGCACAACTACCGACAACCAAACAAAAATCATCCAGCAGGTTTCAAGCGTCCGTTGTGCAACCTGACTGGGAAGTTCTGACAGGTGGGTCAATCGACCGACACAACCAGAACAGTCGCCGAGTCATCGTTCGAGCCGTCGGACAAGCCCGTCGCATCGCTCGGGGGTGATCAAGCCCGCCAGTTCGTACGTGAAAATCCACACGTGTCCATGGTGCCTTCGCCTCCCAAGTCAGATGTCCGGAATTTAAACCCCGATGCGGCTAAGTAAATGCACTGTTCGAATAAGAGCAAAGCTTGAGTCCGCTGCGTCCCTCCCTTGGTGTAAACTCATTAGAATAACTTTGTCAGGATAGGATGAAGACATTTTCGAACGAGATTGATCTGAATGCTGAAACTATCCGTCGCCAGAGTAAAACTTGTCACGCCTCCGTCAAACTATCTTTTATCAGGTTAAATATATGGTCAGGCAGGACTAGTTTTTGACTCGCTAAGTCCGACAGTCAGACAGATCATTCCGAGTGAAAGTAAGCTCGACCTATTCTTCTCCAATGGTCTCCATTGGAGTTCCTCAAGGCTCCGTTTTGGGACCTTTGCTGTTTCCGATATATGGACGATTTGAAGTTCCAATGCCAGTACCCTCCAAATTGATGTAGACGCCGCAAAGCAGTGGTCGTTGGACTGGCACCTTCCTCTGAATGACGAAAAGTGCGTCCATATGTCATTTGGAGGAGACTCAGCGAACTCCTTTGTCATGCATGGTGAGAAAAGACCAGAAGACACCACGAGGATAGATGCTAAAAAAGATTTGGGTATCTGGCTCTCTCCAAACATGTCCTTCTCACTGCACATTGAGAAATCGGCTCAGAAGGCATTCGCTGTTCTACGGATGATTCGGCGTACCTTCTCTCGTATTACTCGCACGGACTTCCAAATACCCTATGGGGCCTATGTCAGACCGCTCCTTGAATATGCCAACCCGATTGTCTAGCCTATGTCAGACCGCTCCTTGAATATGCCAACCAAGTTGTCTACGCAGGACGCACGAAAGACGTAATCTTCATTGAGCGAGTCCAGCGAGCTTCTACGAAAATGGTTGTCGGCCTCAAATCCGTGGACTAAGAAACGCGTCTCGCGGTGCTTGATCTCTTTCCCCTGGAGTATCTTCGCCTGTTTGAACAAGGCTTGACCAACGGGTTTTTCACCGTTGATCCAGCAAACGCACGACGGGGACATGGCAAGAAGATTTTAAGCTCAGAGCGCACACTTTCATTAGGCAAAATTTTCTCTCATTTAGGGTAGTAGCTGAGTGGAGTAACCTCGTTCACACGGTTGTCCACGCTCCTTCAAGAACCTTGTTCGAAACACTATTAGACACTTATTCATGCGAGTCCTCGCACTGGCAAACATACTGCTCCGCGCTGAGAACTTAAAGAGCTGTGCTACACCCTTTTTTCACTTGTGCCTTTCAGGTAAACGACAGCCGCTGAATGACAAGAACAAAACCGACCGGGAAACTTGGACGAAAGCCTCGATCCTGTGTATCAATCCGTGAATCCGTGAAACCCCGATCCTCGTGTTAGGCGACGTTTCAGCATATGAAACGCTGTACAAGCGTTTGTTATCTATCAAACTCAGTCTCGCTACCGATTATTACCAAACGTTTCCGAAAACGATGACCACTCAACCGGTTCCAAGCGTTTTTCAACCGATTGAAAGCCATCTCCTTTTAACTTTGCACTTAACCAAGTGTTGTAGGACTTGCTCGCAATCGGGCAATGTGCTGTGGCAACCTTAGTCGTGGCAAAATCTCTATTGTTTTCTTCAATCAGCTTGGAAAATTTTTGGAATTTTCTAGTCCGGTGACAGACTGTATGTCGATAGTTTCTCAGCTTCAGTGGATTGTTTGCATGGTTTATAGTTCCCGAGCCTGGGGTGACCAAGAACTAAGGTCACTTTACAGCTAACCAGTTTGGTCGGTTCAGCTCTTGCATATCACATCCTGTCGTACGCAATCCATATTCAAATGAAATATTTTTTAAACGGGGGTTTATGCAACTGGAGACCAACCAAGACCTGTCCAAACTTTGCACTCATATCGAACGAAAAGCAATGTACAGCCGTTTCATCCTTATTGGGCATCCTCAACAGTGCGCATCGCACGAACGTTCAGGGAGGTTTGAACCCGCAATCATCCGGTCGCTTGCCGAGCAGTTAACCGTTCAGCCAAGAGCGGCTGATCGGCAGTGTGAATAGCTCTCATGTAGACAGGATATAGTGGCACTCATCCTTCAGTAACCGGATCCACATGACGTGGAAAGTATTGACTGGCTCCTCCAGTCACCGCCCCTCAGAGAGAAATTCCACTCATCTTGTGAAGTCATTCTTCCTCAGAACCACCTATAGAGTGGTGGTAGTGTGAGGAGGTTTGGCATTCCTGGTGATGATTGTCAACCAGGACGAAACAGTTGTACAGTGCCTCTCGGCTTTTCAGCATAGATTGACCTCAGATTGACAGGATGAAGTCCCAATTGACGATGGATGTCATGTTTGTCTTCAAGACATGTGTACCAAAACATAAACCGCTGGAGGTGAAATCAAATTTATCAATGTGTACTTTAGGGATGACTTAGTGACTCGTGGCATTTGCGGCTCGGGAATTGTACTCAGCCCGGTGTGGACCACACTCTGTTAAAGTGGATTACACTAATGCGTGGCCTTCGCGGTGTTGAGTTGATCTGTACTGTAAAGTATTTGCTTACTGGATCAACAAACTCTTCGGTAGACAGTATATCAACAGAAGACACTTTCTACCAAGGTTTGTAACGATCACGTTGGCGAGCAAGCAGCACAGCTATTGTGATCCTGACAGACGACTAAGCTAGGAAGAAATCCATCTTGATGATCATCTTCCGATCGCACAGTTAATGCAGACCGAATTTTGTTTATTGTTTACGGAATATCACCCGTTTCTAATGATTACAAACTTCCACCTAAAGCTGTCGCACAGTGTTACCTGGAAGCCACTGGCTGCAAACCTATCTTGGACTCAGTTGGACCATGCGACAGTCGGCTACCAGTGATTTCCAGATTGTCGTTTTTTCCAGCAGGGCTCTGATGATGACACTGTTTATAAACGTATACCCGCCCACTTCTCCTCGGGAGTGCAATTCGGAACACCACCTCCGAGAAGTCCCCGTATCCCAACCGTGTTGGATGAACAGGCAGAGAACTTTTCAGAGCTGAAGCCTCATAATGATAATGATGATGACTTGGAGGACAAGTGAGGGCGGATGAAAGGAACTTTGTTCATGTTGTTTAAAACCACCCTCCAGTGACCACCTGTACATCCCAGTGAACGTTAAATATCATCGCAGTCGGCAGTAACCAACAACAGACATCTATGATGATGTACGGAGGCCTTCAAAACACTTACCAATGGTAAAGAACCCGAATACCGACATGGAGAGATGGCGAACAGCAAAGGTCTGTGGATCAAGAAATCGTTCAAATAATTCGACCAACTGATCCGAGGAAGGCGGATGCCAGCAAAACGATCCACAAGAGGAATGGATCTTCATTTCACTCTCAAAACCGTCATCTTGGAAGTCAGAATCAAAGTTTTAAAGAACTGTTTAGTAGTCCCCATCAAATAAACTACCGGAATAATTACATGAACCTGAGAAGAAAGTTGACTCCAAGTCTCCACTGACAACAAAAATCCAGTGCAAAACCTGATTGCATCTGGGCAAGAGGGTTGCATTCGGCATTCTTCGAAGTTGATGAGGAGAATCTTCTAACTAGCCTGATAACATTGTTCCAAATTATCTAAAAGAAAGACAGGATAGCAGCATCCAACATTAAACATTCCAGCCACAAAAAAGGATACAGAAGCACCATGGAAAACCAGCTGAGCATCATTACAGTAGCCGTAACTTTCAAAAGGTTCTCTGCTATTATCATCCACCGGTTCCGGGTAATCAATCAGGGTTTCATCCCGCCCGACGTGACCGTGATCATGTGCCTTGTGTATCAGAAGACTGTTTTTCTCGGACAGCCCTTTTCGCCCAGCTGTGTACCGGTTGCAAGCTATCATGAGATAATCATTCCGTGAATTGGCAACAAGACATGAAAGCTACTACCAGTCAACTCAGTCGCTTTGGTTCCTCGCCTGGAAATTCTGGGATGAGACAAACGAATCACTAGTGACACTGAAAGATATGTCACGCAGCCAATGACAATCCTGCATCAGAACTGTTGTTTTTTAGGATGAGGCTTCGTCATTCCAAGCCTTAACAGACAGAGAAGATGACAAAGAATTGGACGAAGAGGAGTCAGACGTCGATGAACTGATTGTGCTATCGACTCCATCGCATGGCTTTCCTTCCCACCAGCTTCGGGTTAGGCAGACCAGTCACTCCACGTGTGGACGATACGTTGAGGATATTTTCCAAACGTCCTACAGATTGAGGGGTATCTTGCCAAGAAGAACCTAACCATGATTTAATTGATCAATTCAAGGGGTGTTTACTCATCGACATTGGTCTCTCCCTACGCCCGTCAAAGTGGGCACCCTGTCCAGCGCGAAGGACTTTTAAACCATCGGTCACGCGTTTGCCGATGGGCAATGAAACCCCGGTTTCGTAGTAATAAAGAGTAACAAAGTGCAATGTGTAATGTTAAACTGAAAGACGGTGAAATCGAACCCAAACTTCATGCTTTCAGGTTAGGCCGAACGGTGTAGTGGATAACTTCGTCTATCTGGCCAGCTGCATACATCCTGGCGCCAACGTGAAATCAAGTTAACTGTCAAGGGTAGAGTATATAAAGGCAAGGTCCGATCTGTCCCATTTTGTAAGAGTTGGCCGCTGTATGTGGGAAATTTTTGGATATTCTCTTTGTATAACCCTTGGCGCCAGCAAAGCATTGCGCGGGTCTGGTTGGAACACCTGGTCAGTAATGCTGAAGTACGTCAGATGGTCTTCGGGGAAAACAGATCAGCTAGTCACACTCCGCACTTTGCACTGGTTTCACACAGGGTTGTCTTCTTCGTAGGGCTCTCTTTGCTTAACCTTATTTTGGTGGAGACGACCGAGAGGCGGTCGGTCCATAACTTTTCAACCAAGCACGAAAGCATTCACCAGGCAACTCAGTCTCACAGGGATGGTGATCGCTGGACGAGTCAAATCAATGGTTATCAACCCTGACAGATACGGCTGTGTCACGTAGCCAGTGACGGACTTGCACCGCCGACACTACGTTCTCACTCCATGTCATACCAGACAAGCAGAAACATTCGAAGTCAAAAAACTTATTCGGCTATCATCTCTAACACTTGACTTTCAGTTTTCCACTCTCCTTATCTTCTGTGAACGAGGTTGTAGGTGCTGGGACCAGTGAACCTCAGTGCACGAATTGTAAGCTGAAAAAAATCGAAATGAAATCGGAATACACTCATTTGCAAACAAATTTGGTTTTGCGAGAGACTTACCTGGAACCCAGCTAAACCTCTCTTTTATGATGTTTCTAAGCAACTGAATATGCTGCACCAAGAAGGGAGAAGCCGGTCTTGGGCTGTCGAAGAATTTTCAGCAACCTTATGAGTAGCGTATTCCGTCTATACAGGCATCGCGATATCTCGAATATCGTACCAACTGAAACATGAGACGGCATGGTGCAGCACATGCAGTTGCTCAGAAACATCATAAACGAAAAATCTGGCTGGGTTCCAGGTGAGTCACCCGCAAAACCACATTTGGTTGCAAATGAGTGTATTTCGCTGATTTCGTGCAATTTGGCTTCAAGTAGAACATAAGGTTACCGGAAACTCGGGAGCTGCGCCTATCTGATGAGCCCCAGGAAGAACAAAACCGGTTGTGGGCTGTCGAAGGAGTTCCAGCAACCTTATGAGTAGTGTATTACGTCTGAAATGGACTCACATTAATAGAATTTACGTCTCACGAGTGGGTTGTACGAGGTGGGCGATGACTCATACCTATGGCGGCCCCGTAGTATGTCTCTGTGACCACTGGTCAAAATACTTTGGGGCTGACATTGATTTTCGTATATCTGGCCTATCAGATATTTTATATTGTACGTCTTGAAATTAAAGCCGTTGTTGCGTGGATGAATTCTGCGTTGCACAGGCACGCAACAACAGTTTTACAGCACTGTGACAGAATGATTTCCTAGCATACTTCTAATGCACTCAAAAACAAACGTAAGCATTTAAGTCGATTTATGTCTACTGAAGCATATTCTTTTGATGTTCAAGCGGGATGCCGTAGTTTTTTCCCCAAAAATGGCAGGCGCTGCATATGCTCAAGATCAAAGAGAAAATCGAGGCTTGCTGCAGACCGGTAGAAATAATTTGACCACCTCGATATGCGCCAGTCCATTTACCTTCAATATATTCCACAGAAACAGCAATCTTGTGAGCGTAATATGAGTATTACGAGCTTTAGGTGCTAGCCGGGGATTTTATGAATTTAAGCTAAATGTGAACATGGTGGATACACACGAATCGACCAAACGCCCAAGCATAGTTTGGTCTTAACTACATTCTCTCATTGGACTTTCATGTTCACCAGGCGACAAAAACTCCCTCAGAGGCATTTACGGAGAGTGACATGCTGTTTAGGAAACTACCAGTTGCTTCTGTATACCACTGCATATTGATAAAGGTTAAATGTACCTCAGAAGTTTTGGAACTAACGAGGCGTTTTACAGTTTCTCTGGTTTTAACCGAATCAGTTGGATGAGATGCTCTGATGTTTGAAAGCCAGATTTGTTTGGTTGGTGCCAGCATTCCACTACAAACCTGATGCAAACAGTCCCAAAGGTGGATACGTGAGATAAACCTATAAAACGTTTAAACACGAGTACATATCCTGCCCGAAAATCGAAAAAAAACTATTCAACAAATAGTCTTCAAACAGTCATTCTTTCTGTTGTGGCACTACTCATAAGGTTGCTGAAAATCCTTCGACAGCCCACGACCGGTTTCGCCCTTCTTGGGGTTCATCAGGTAGGCGCAGTCCCCGAGTTTCCGTCAACCTTGTGTTCTACTTGAACCCAAATTGAACTGATTTCGAGAAATACACTAATTTGCAAATCAATTTGGTTTTTGCGAGAGACTCACCTGGAACCCAGCTGAATCTCCCGTTTGTGATGTTTCCAGGCAACTGAATGTGCTGCACCAGGCCGCCTCATGTTTCAGCTGCTACGATATTCGAGATACCACGACACATGTATATACGTAATGCACTACTCATTCTTCCTGTTGTGGAGGGGGGAGGAGAACGTGGTTACTGACAACCTACCAGGCCAGTTGATGCAAAATAGTTCTTCCTACCTAAAGAACCAAGCTTGCATGATGACATTCGACCACATCGAGTAGGAGTTCGCGCGCAAATGGTCAGATTTTAGTCGGTGATTAATTAGGCTGGATCCCTCAGTCAAATCTATGGCATAATGCAAGACGTTTAGTTTAAATTGCGCACCGCTGTAGTCACCGAAAGGATGTACGGTTTGGACGTGAGACTTTGCAAAAAGCGGGCACAACTCACTCATTTATGACTTGGTATGGTGGCGAGTGGAAGCTACGGGTAG